>CM041804.1:38290172-38322672 GCA_023376895.1 Aspiorhynchus laticeps | reverse complement strand
TTTTGCTACAATAACAGAAATAATATTATATGTAATTAATACAATTAATTATAATAACAATAATAATACTGAAAAATAATAGTTTTAAAAATAATTTTTAAAAATACTTTTCTACAGAAATAATAAAACTATTAGGAAAATGTGTATACATAAATATATAGCATAAATAATGTATACTATATATAAGTATATATTATAAATAATATTATATATCATATATAAAAATGTATGACTAAATATCTAAATCATATTATCATTATTAAATCATGCAAAATATTGTTTCAACCAAGTGTGTCAAGCAAGTGTGGAAAAAAAGTAGAAATAATAGAAATATTAGGAAAATCTGTGTGAACTTAAAATATGTAGCATAAACAATGCATACTATATATAAATATATATTCTAAATAATATTATATATCATATATAAAAATGTATGACTAAATATATAAATCATGCAAAATATTGTGTCAAGCAAGTACATTTTGGACACTGTTTGCTCACAGACGAGTTTTCCCGAGTGTTATTCTGCACAGGTTCTGTTGAGCCGGTGGTGAAGTCAATAACACAATATGAAGAGAGATATGAAGAAAGATGACATGAGAAAACAGAGCGATTATTACATTCACACTCGTGAGCTTCAGTAACGCTGGACTCTTCATCTGAAGATAAATAAAAGCATCACATACAGACACCAGCAGATGAGATGTCACTCATGAGCTCAACATTCAGTCACAATAAATACACTCGAAGATGATTATAACAAATCTGACTCGTCCCACACAAATATTCTGGGAGATGACTGAAGCCGTTCGACGGTCAGGTCTCACAGGCTAGATAATAATTTTCTGAAATCATTACTGTGGAATAGCTTTTCATAAAAGGCTGCCAGAGATCAATCTGCTCCCATGATGAGGTTGAAAACTCATAATTAAACTTCTAATTCCCAGCCAGTTTTCATTTGACAGTCCGAGCTTTAAACACTCGTGAAAGTGAGCTGATATTACGGGAAGGACTTCAGAGACAGAAACACATTCATCTGATTTAATAACAGCTTACAGTATATTCCTCATAACCGCGCTGATGAGAGCGAGATGTGCAGATGGAAAAATATCCGCAAACTGACAACTGTGAATATTGGAAGAAAACGGGCCTAAAGTAAATATTTACTCCCGAAAGTTTCAACATTCATCTCTGAACGCTTTCATTTGCTTCATCCGGCGAGATGCTGCTTTAGCCGTCTGCTTCAGTGAATGTGTGGATTAATTTCTGCATTGATTTATTTATTTATCTGTAATTTCAGAGGATCTGCTTAAACAGACGGTCATTGTGTCGAGCGCTTGACATTCACATCGCTGTAATCAAACTGATACACAAGGTTACAATGATAAACACAGCTCTCAAACACACACACACACACATACACACACACACACACACATGCTCTCACACACACACGCTCACACACACTTACACACAATCAACACACACACACACACACACACACACACACACACACACGCTCACACACAATCAAACACACACACACACACACACACAATCATCACACACACACACACACACACACACACACACACAAACACACGCAAACAATCAAACACACACACAGCAGTGAACACACACCCGGAGCAGTGGGCAGCCAATGTTGCGGCACCCGGGGAGCAGTTGGGGGTTCGGTGCCTTGCTCAAGGGTCTCACCTCAGTCGTGGTATTGAGGGTGGAGAGAGTACTGGTTATTCACTCCCCCCACCTACAATCGCACGCACACACGCACGCACGCGCACACACACACACACACACACACACACACACACACGACACGCACATATACACACACACACACACACACTCTCTCACACACACACACAATCACACTCTCTCACACACACACACACATACACACACGCACACACACACACACACACACACATCACAACAGCAGGCCTATCACCTCTGCATCTGAAATTCACTGGAGAAAACAAGCAGCTCTGAAATCATCCAGTTTGGAGCTGATAAAAGCTGCTGCGGTCTACAGATCGACTACAAAACACCACAGAGACACACAGGAAGACACGCTCGCTCTGATCAGCGGACCGGACACACTGAGAAGGGCTGCGGGGTCACACGGGGTCAGGAGGTCACGCTCAAGGACCTGTGTGAGGACGGGCATGAGTGAGTATGAACCAGGCCTGCTTCAGTATCACTAAAATATTATTATAGTTATAGCTGATATTTTAATTTTGTTTGTCGTCGTCATGTTTATTTTCTTAAATACATCTATGTAGTGTTTATTTAGTTTTAGCTAGATATACTAAAATTGGTTTGTGGTAATATTTCTAATTAGATTTTTTTCATATTTTCTGTTTGTACTTTATTTTATTATTTTATTTCTTTTATTTTAAAGTTTTAGTAATTTAATTTTTTTGTCATTTTATTTTAAAATGTGTATATAATTTTTATTTTTTCAGCTTTAGTTTTAGATATACTATTATATTTTTGTTAATATTGTGAATTAGATTTTACTTTTATATTTTCACTTTCTTTTCAGTTAAAATGTTAGTAAATTTGTTTGTGCTTTTGTCATTTTTTTACGCCTATAAAGTTTATTTATTAGGTATAGTTTAGTTTTAGTTAGATATACTTTTATAGTTCTCGTCAATATTTTTTACTTAGTTTTATTTTTATATTTTCTGTTTTGTTGCAATTTTAGTTAAAGTTTTAGCAATTTTGTTTGTTTTGACCTTTTCATTTTTAAATGTCTATATACTTTTTATTTATTAATTTTAGCTTATTTAGAAGTTAATTTATTAGTTTTATTTCAATTTTTATTTCAAATATTTTCAGATTAGACTGATTTTTTTTCTTCATTTTTTTATAGTCATTCTGTTGATGTTTATTTGTTTTTTAAAATGTTTTTATGTTTTCAGACTTAGTGTTAGTTATCGATGATAACCCTGGTATGAAGACAAACCTCTCTTTTCTGTATTGAGTTTACCAAGTCAAGCATCACTATTACTAGTACTCATAGTGCTCAGCCACCATAGCAACCACATAACATCACCCTGGCAACCATCCTAGCGTCGTGCTGTGAGAAACACATGTTCAGACAGCGCTCACATTTGTGTGTAAATCTAGTTAAGCGTCTGGAGTCTCTGTGGTTTGGTTCTTTGTGCCGCGGGGCATCTGACCCGGCGGATGTGGGGTCATCGTTCCCCTCAGTGATCAGGAGATGTGTGAGTGACCCCTGCACCGCAGACACGCTCTGATGCACCTCCATACACCTCAAAGCGTACAATGAGATGCCTCCTCATTAATATTCATGAGCCTCACAGAGCCAATCAAATCAAAACTAGAGTTCTGTGTCTTTTAGTTCATGTCTGCAGTTTTGAGCTCACCTGTATAATACACTATTTTAAAAAAAGGGATAAACTTTTAGAAGTTTTAAATAATAACAAACATCTACATTTCAATTTGTACCTAACAAAATGCAATTCTTTCATACATCACCTTTTATTAAATCTCTCATGTTTTCAAAAGAAGTCTCTTCTGCTCACCAAAGCTGCATTTATTTGATCAAAAATACTGTAAAAATTGAAATATTTTTTCAATTTAAATAGCTGTATTTTCATCATCATTACTCCAGTCACATGATCTTCAGAAATCATTCTAATATGCTGATTTGCTGCTCAAGAAACATTTCTGATTATTATCAATGTTGAAAACAGTTGTGCTGCACAATATTTTTGTGGAAACTGATACATTTTATTTTTTAAGGATTTACAGATGAATAGAAAGTTCAGAAGCATTTATTTGAAATAGAAATCTTTTGTTTCATTATAAATGTGTTTAATGACACTTTTGATCAATTTAATGTGTCCTTGATGAATAAAAGTATACATTCATTTTCACATTGACCTTAAACTTTTGAATGCTAGTGTACATTTATAATATGTAAACATAAAATGTGTCAAACAAATTTGACAGGAAGCATGAATGAAAAAAAAAAAATTAACACTGCATGTGAGTGTAATCTACATTTTTCACCTCAATTTTATATATACAATATCAGAACTTATGGCAATCTGATCAAATAATGAATCAGAAAGACAAAAAACACACTAAAAATCTCTATTTTGAAACATTTATAATGCAGCACAAAGCTGGATGCAACTCATGCAATGTAATGAGCTCATGTGACAAGCATACTACTGTTTGTAATGTTTAGTATGGAATCATTCTTGTTTAAAAAATAATCAGCGCACACTGCATTTGTCAAAAAGTAGTATGAGCTGAACACAAGCTCTGACTGGACTGGAATGAGAATGTGCCTGCTGTTAAATTATAGATATGACCTGCAGTAGAAGCAGTAAATCCTGCAGCGTCTTACAAACACTCATTTCATTCAGAAACCATCAGCTGATCACAGAGAGGCTGGGATTCATTCATTACCTTCATCCACGCGTCAGGCTGTGATGGAAACGACACAATACAGCTTATAAAGGAGGTTTGACATGACGTTCTCATGATAATTCTCTATGAATGTGTGTCGGAGGTTGATGCAGAAGTGATTTTTTTTTTTTTGCACACAAAAAGCATTCCCATCCAATTTTATCACACTGCATTGAATTTTGCACTATTTCTTGCTGTTTTACATACTTTTATATTATCGTCCAAATCAGTACCCCTAATAATCTAAAATTATTTAGTCTTATTTTTCTGAGAAAAATGCCTTTCCAAATATTTTTTTTCAATTAAATGTAATTCTTGCATTTTATCACATTGAATTTTGCACTATTTATCACAGTTTTACCTTTTTTTTTACTTTTATATACACTACCATTTATTACTGTTGAAGAACATTTTAATAATCTAAAGAACCTTTTTTCCGCTACAAAGAACCTTTTGTTCAATGAAAAGGTTCCATGGATGGTTTCCAATGAAAGGTTCTTCATGGAGCCGTCAATGCCGATAAAGGACGCTTTATATTTAGTGAACGAACAGTGGAGTCTGACTCATGACAAAATGACTCTTTAACTGATTCCTGGTAATGAATCAGTCAAAAAGACTCACAAACAGTCTCAAACTCACAATTTTAATCAATCTAATGACTACAGTTTGAACAGTGGAGCCTGACTCATGAACAAATGACCGATTTATTGCAATGAATCAGTCAAAAAGATTCACAAACAGCATCAAACTCACAATCTGAATCAGTCTAATGACTACAGTGTGAACAGTGGAGTCTGATTCATAAACAAATGACTCCCTAACCGATTCACTGTAATAATTCAGTCAAAAAGACTCAGAAACAGTCTCAAACTCACAATCTGAATCAGTCTGATGACTACAGTGTGAACAGTGGAGTCTGAATCATAAACAAATGACTCCCTAACAGATTCACTGTAATAATTCAGTCAAAAATACTCACAAACAGCCTCAAACTCACAATCTGAATTAGTCTAATCGTGACTCTAAACTCTTAAAAAGGTTCCAAAAGGGTTTTCGCAGTGATTCCATAGAAGAACCACTGTTGGTTCCCCAAAGAATCTTTCAGTGAACGGTAACAATAAGGTCAAGAACCTTTTCCACTATAAATAACCTACAATGGAAAGGTTTCATGGGTTCTTCATGGAACCATCAATGCTAATAAAGAACCTATATTTTTACAAGTTTAGAAACTATTGTCTCAAATAGAAAGAAAGAAAACAGTGCTCATCAAAGCATTAAATGGGGTCTTTACACAGCAAATGTAAGAGATAAAGAAGTGAAGTTATGTTGAGTGACAGCAGCAGTTGATTCACAGCAGGAATCATTGGTATCACACAGATTAACACGTGTACATTACAAGCCTAGAGATCCAAATGATCTCGCGCAACAACTCAGTCTTAGTCAAAACACAGCGAGAGAAGCCATTTCCAGCCCAGCGTGTTAATGAAGCGCTATTACCACTCCACTGACACATTTAACACGACGAATGAGGGTCATTTACGAGTCGCCTTGTTTCACGCGTTTCCTTTTATCACTCGACTCGCTCTACAAACTGACAGAGCGAACGAGGCACCATCAAACTTCAGAGACAGAGTCTAATAAACGCACGGCTCAGCGGGGGGTAAATGCTGCGGATTCTGGGTCTCGCACACGCAGCGGGGGTTTCCATCAGGTCCATTAGGTTTGGTCCAATTCTGCAGGAGTTTGTCTGAACTTGAGACGATCACAGACGGAAGCGGCAGGCGAAAGGCGATCGGATGATCTGTGGCGCCGTGACTAAAGGACTTGAGGTGATATTGTGAGAGGAGCTCCGGCGTGTGGATTAGAGAGATGAATGCAGCCGGGGCAAAACCTCAATAGAAGCTCCTGGAAATCATAATGAGACTCTGACCCAGATTACACAGCCGGGCTTAAAGCTATAGCGGCACTTTGAGCATTTACAACAAAGAGCATCACGCGAGCAAAGCTTAAAACATCTCAGAGAGCGTTCCTCACAAACCTCAGACAACCTTAAACTTCATATTATTCATGAACAAACGTGCATAAAATCAACATTTAAACCAAGCACTTAAACTTAGATATGGCTGTAAAATTACAGTATACAACTTCAAAAGTATTCAAATTCATCTTTTACATTAGAAATTAATACTTTGATTCAACAAGGCCACATTAAATTGCTCAAAAGTGACAGTAAAGACATTTTTTAATGTTAAAATATATTTCTATTAACTAGAAATTACTTTTTAAATTAGAAATTAATACTTTGATTCATCAAGGCCACATTAAATTGCACAAAATTGACAGTAAAGACATTTTTAATGTTAAAATAGACTTCCATTAATTTGAAATCATTTTTTTAAATTAGAAATTAATAGTTTTATTCATCAAGGATGCATTAAATTGCTCAAAAGTGACAGTAAATACATTTTTAATGTTAAAGTAGACTTCCATTAATAAGAAATCATTTTTTAAAATTAGAAATTAATAGTTTTATTCATCAAGGATGCATTAAATTGGTCAGAAGTGCCAGTAAAGACATTTATAATGTTACAAAAATGTATATTTCAAATAAATGCTGTTCTTTTGAACTTTCTATTCATCTGTGAATCCTGAAAAATAAAATGTATCACGGTTTCCACAAAAATATTGTGCAGCACAACTGTTTTCAACATTGATAATCATCAGAAATGTTTCTTGAGCAGCAAATCAGCATATTATTATGATTTCTGAAGATCATGTGACAATGAAGACTGCAGTAATGATGCTGAAAATACAGCTTTGATCACAGAAATAAATTACAGTTTAACAGATATTCACATAGAAAACAGCTGTTTTAAAATTCAAAAATATTTCATATTTTTTACAGTGATTTTGATCAAATAAATGCAGCCTTGGTGAGAACAATTGACTTCTTTCTAAAACATTAAAAAATGTGTTTAAAAGAGCAGAATATCCTGCTAAACATCTGCTTTAGTTCTCCACAGATGAAAATAAAAACCAATGACAGCATGTTTATTTTTGGATGAACTGTCTTTTTAAAGTTTATCTGATAAAGAGACACGCGCTGTATCACGTCCTGGAGAGTCTCTATCTGTGAGAATCACTGGAAGATAAAGAAAACAATCATTCAGATATTAGTTACAGATTCATCCTCCTCTGGAAGAGATACAGAGATGGAGGGAGGGACGGGTCTTTGCGTGAGAACATGAGACAGAAGACACTGTTTGCTCAGGATTCAGTCCAGACGAGAAAAAACTGATGCGGTCATTACAGCAGAAACACAGATCCAGCTCACACTCATCCTCACATCTTTATCTCATTTTCCTGTCCGTTTTCCTTCCTTTTTCTCCTCATCAGTGCCTGGATATTGAGTTACAGGATCTCTGATGATTATTGGCAGAAGTCAAACAAACTGATGCTGATTAAAATGATGTTTGTAGATAAAACATGATGAAATAAGATCAGGAATGACAACTGGGTTAAACGCTCGTGGAAATGAAGAATTAAACGACATTAAACTAATCTGAATGAATGAGAAACAATAGAAAAACACTAAAGGTTATGGAAACAATCTGACGCAGATTATGAATAATAATATCTGACATCTGTCCAGTTCAGTTCAGGATTCTGACCGGACAAAATACACTTTATTTTACTCACAAACAAACTTTTTAGTAGTACAATAAAATGAAGCTCAAATGCACAGATGCACATTTATGTTTGTAATTAATGAATATTTGTGTATTTATAGTTTTTGCAGAAGATGATAGGAAATTTAGTTTTTTTGCCCTTTTTTTTCCTAGAGCTTTTTCTATATTCTTCATCAACAGAACACAAAATGTGTACAAAAATAAATTATACAATCAACATTCACAATTAAAACTTAAATATTAATACCAATTAATGTCTGCCATGATTCTTTAAATGGATAGCTGACACAAAAAAATATTATTCTGCCATCATTTACTCAACCTCGTAACTTTATATTGTCTGTAGAACGTAAAAGAAGATTTAGACATTTAAAGACATTTATATGGCTCTATCTATGTGTATCTATAAATAGTTTATTTATTTTTATTTTTCATTAATTTGAATAGTTATAATTATTAATAATTTAAAATAAATTAAATCAAATAAATAATTTAAAATAAACTGATATTTTTTAATTTAAAATTACTACAGTTATTCACTAAGTACACATGAAATTGACCAAAAGTGACAGTAAAGACATTTATAATGTTACAAAAGATTTCTATTTCAAATAAATGCTGTTCTTTTGAACTTTCTATTCATCTGTGAATCCTGAAAAATAAAATGTATCACGGTTTCCAAAAAAACATGAAGCAACGCAGCTGTTTTCAACATTGATAATAATCAGAAACGTTTCTGATAAAGGAAGAACACAATAAGAAGACATTTGGAGAAATGTGTTGTTTTGTCCATACAGTGAATGCAAATGGGGTCCAAAATGTTGTATGTTTCCAGTGTTCTTCAAAATATCTTCTTTTATTGCTCCGGCTCACCGATTAACAGGTTTAGCTGGTTAAAGATATTTAAAAACTCATTACATGTTATTCCTTTCATGCTAAAATAAATCTGTGATTCTGAAAGTGAAAGGAGCACATTTTCATGTGGTTTACAACCAAAAAACACTGTGTGTGTGTGTGTGTGATAAATGCACTTGCACTGCCGTCCCAGAGCTAATCTGAGTAACTAAAGCCTCTGCAGTCAATTAATGAACACACACACACTAATGAAGAAACATTCGCTAGAGTGAAACACACACACACACACACACTTTAAGCTGCATATGATGCTCTGCTGTATGTTTCTGTCTGTTTGAGTCTCGTCTTGCAGGGATCTGATCAGGGATCAGCGGTGGTGACGGTCAGCGCTAAAAGCTCCACAGGAAACAGTCATTGATTTACACAGACTGTCCTGATGTGTGCTGGGTTACTGCACTCCAGCACAGTCACCATAAATTTACAACTCATTACATTAATGGAGTCCATTCTGAGAGAGAGCAGAGACCCGCCACAATATGTCCATCTACCTGCAGCATAGCAACCACCCACAACACCTTAGCAACCTCCTAGCAACCATATAACAACTACACAGCAACCTTCTAACAGCAACATAAAAACACCCTAGTAACTATCTTGGAATGTGGCGACCACCCAAAACACCATAGCAACCTCCTAGTAACTATGCTGAAGACCTTAGCAACCACATAGCAACCACCCAGCAACTACACAGCAACCTTCGAACAACACAGAACATCCCATAACTCTCTGGCAATGTCATAGCAAACACCCAGAACACCATAGCAACCACATAGCAACCTTCTAACAACAACAGCACAACACCCACAATTATCTAGGAATGTTGAAACCACCCAAAACACCATAGCAACCTCATAGTAACTATGCTGAAGATCTTAGCAACCACCTAGCAACTACATAGCACATTTTTAACAACACAGAACACCCCAGTAATTATTTTGCAATGTAGAAACTACCCAGAACATCCTAGCAACCATGCTGAATACTTAGTAGCCACATAGCAACTGACTAGTAACTACATAGCGACCCTCTAACAACACAAAACATAGCAACAAAACATAATACAACCACATAGCAACCACCTAGCAACACCCCAAAATACCCTAGTAACTAAATAGCAACACCCTAGCAATCGTTCAGTACACCCTTGTTAGAAATGCTCTTACAATCACACAGAATACCCTAGCAACACCCTAGAATACCTTAGCAACACCCTAACAATCACCCAGTACACCCTCTCAATATTCTAGAAATGCTCTTATAATCAAACAGAATACCCTAGCAACATCCCAGAATACTCTGACAACCAAATAGCAACACCCTAGCAACCACACAGCAATCTACAGGTGCATCTCAATAAATTAGAATGTCGTGAAAAAGTTCATTTTTTCTTGTAACTTATTTCAAAAAGTGAAACTTTCATATATTTTAGATTCATTGCATGTAAAGTAAAACATTTCAAAAGTTTTTTTGTTTAAATTTTGATGATTAGAGCTTACAGCTCATGAAAGTCAAAAATCAGTATCTCAAAATATTAGAATATTTACATTTGAGTTTCAATTAATGACCATCCCTACAGTATAAATTCTGGGTATCTCTTGTTCTTTGAAACCACAATAATGGGGAAGACTGCTGACTTGGCACTGATCCAGAAGACGAACATTGACGCCCTCCACAAAGAGGGTAAGTCACAGAGGGTCATTACTGAAAGGTGTGGCTGTTTACAGAGTGCTGTATCAAAGCATATTAAATGCAAAGTTGACTGGAAGGAAGAATTTGTGTAGGAAAAGGTGCACAAGCAATAGGGATGACTGAAAGCTTGAGAATACAGTCAAGCAAAGCTGATTCAAACACTTGTGAGAGCTTCACAAGGAGTGGACTGAAGCTGGAGTCAGTGCATCAAGAGTCACCATGCTCAGACGTCTTCAGGAAAAGGGCTACCAAGCCACTTCTGAACCAGAGACAACGTCAGAAGCGTCTTACCTGGGCTGTGGAGAAAAATAACTGGACTGTTGCTCAGTGGTCCAAAGTCCTCTTTTCAGATGAAAGTAAATTTAGCATTTCATTTGGAAATCAAGGTCCCAGAGTCTGGAGGAAGAGTGGAGAGGCACATAGTGTTGTTTTTGGCGGCCTGTTTTAATTTTAGTTTTAGTCTAGTCTTTGTGTGAAGCTGTCATTTTAGCTTTTATTAGTTTTAGTCACGTTCATACTCTTTTTAGTCTAGTCAAGTTTCAGTCAACTAAAAGTCTGAGCATTTTAGTCTTATTTTAGTCAGAATTATCCATGACTATTTTAGTCTAGTTTTAGTCGACGAAAACTGATGACATTTAGTCTATTTTGTATTTTGTAAAATTATATTTTAGTCTCTTTTTAATAATGCAATTCTATTTAACCCAGTCAATATAGTATAAGTACCTAGTAGTATAGACGAAACCAAAATTTTCTTTTAGCCAAACCCATTTCAAACAAGGTTATCTTATTATATTATTGTTACCTTATAGACTCAAGAATACATCCATTCCAGACACGGAAGACGCTCTGATTTGAATTTACAACATTTATTTTACCAACCAAACATGTTAGAAGTACACACACATAAATTTAAATAAAAACAATAAATACAATAAAATAGCATCACATGACAATGCCAGAAAAAAAATTAATACATTCAAGTTTAATAAAGAGAAACAAGGTGCTTGAATGCTCGAGCTACAATAACATACTAAAAAGTGCAAATAAAATGTGTGTCTGTTACTTGTATTGCTTGTAAACTGAAGTCAGATGAACTCCCTTTCTCTGTGTCACTTAAACTTTGTTTGTTGTCGTCTTCTCTAAATAATGCCGCGAGTGGAGCTTGAGGAAGTGACGTCGCCTGCGTCTGCGCAGAGTGTTGCCAAGTCCGCGGTTTTCCCGCAGAATTGGGCTACTTTAACACTGTTGCCGTGGGTTGTTTTTCATGTCCGCGGGTTGAAGCGACCTCAATAACGTGATATTTAGCCCCTGGAATGCGAACTTTACCGGGGAACCCCCCTCGAAATGCGATTGGGCTAGTTTTGAGTAGCAACTGGGCAGGTTTTGTTGCGAAAACCTGGCAACCCTGAATTTCAGCCCCTGAAGTGAGACACAGGAAACGCAACAAAACGAGACGAAATAACGTTATAACATTTCGTTTCGTCTCGTTTTGGTCAACGAAAATGAAGAGACATTTTAGCATAGTTTTTATTTTGTAAACCACATTTAGTCTCGTTTTTATTCGTCAACGATATTGCATTATACATTTAATTATCGTCATCGTCACATGACCAGCATTTACGTTGCGTCTCGTCTCGTTTTCGTCACGTGATAAAGGTTCGTTGACGAAGATATTTCGTCATAATTTTTGTTGACGAAAGCAACACTAGAGGCACAGAATCCATGTTGCTTGAAGTCGAGTGTGAAGTTTCTACAGTCAGTGATGATTTGGGCTTCCATGTCATCTGCTGGTGTTGGTCCACTGTGTTTTCTGAAGTCCACAGTCAACGCAGCCATCTACCAGGAGATTTTAGAGCACTTCATGCTTCCTTCTGCTGACAAGCTTTATGGAGATGCTGATTTCATTTTCCAGCAGGACTTGGCTCCTGCCCACACTGCCAAAGGTACCAAAAGCTGGTTCAATGACCATGGTGTTACTGTGCTTGACTGGCCAGCAAACTCGCCTGAACTGAACCCCATAAAGAATCTATGGGGTATTGTCAAGAGGAAGATGAGAGACACCAGACCCAACAATGCAGATGACCTGAAGGCCACTGTCAAAGAAACCTGGGCTTCCATACCACCTCAGCAGTGCCACAAACTGATCACCTCCATGCCACGCTGAATTGAGGCAGTAATTAAAGCAAAAGGAGCCCCTACCAAGTATTGAGTACATATACAGTAAATGAACATACTTTCCAGAAGGCCAACATGTTTTAAAAATGTTTTTTTTTATTGGTCTTATGAAGTATTCTAATTTGTTGAGATAGTGAATTGGTGGGTTTTTGTTAAATGTGAGCCTAAATCATCACAATTAAAAGAACCAAAGCCTTAAACTACTTCAGTCTGTGTGCATTGAATTTATTTAATACACGAGTTTCACAATTTGAGTTGAATTACTGAAATAAATGAACTTTTCCATGACATTCTAATTTATTGAGATGCACCTGTACTAATTGGCTGTTTGTCTGCATGGCCTTCAAACCGTCAAACTTCCAGATTGTTGATAACTCACATAGATCTCAGATCCGATCAGATCAACTAATAAAGTCCCGTCAGGCTTTATGACAGTGTATTTGTAGGTCACTGCCAGGACATTTGAACATTTTAATGCTAAACTCACATTATCTGACAGATTTCACTGTTTATTGTGCCTATGCAAAAATAAAATTTTATTATTGAAATGTTTGTTTTCAGTGATCTATCAGCAAATCCACACATCCCATCTCAAGTTTCAAGTTTCAAGTTTATTTGTCACATACACGACTATACAGAGATTGTATAACCAGCAGTGAAATGTGAGTAATCTCATCCTTCATTCTAATGGGTTATGATGACATATGGTTAGTAATGATAAATGACCACTGGTGATTTTGCACGGCTGTAAGCACAGATAGTTTAACCATTTCTCACAGAAAACTCACGGTTGAGCGTTAATCTCTGCTGTGTCCATTAATGTCTAAGGTGGTTCAATATAAATATGATTTTTTCAAAGAAGCCATAAAAAGATCCACAGATCCAAATACTATTAGTTTTTTCATCTTCATCATATCTTACACATGACGTCCTGATCTTGCTTTCCTCCTGCAATCTAAAGGCTATTAAAGGGTTGCATTTATCCACTAACAAAGACAAAAGAACAAATATTACCACTGAAGACCAGCGACAGCCACACCCTGATAGAAAACAAGAGATGGAGAAAGAGACAGAGAGAAGGAGGGAGGTAGAGAGCAAGCCTGCCCCCTTGTGAGGGACACTGACCCAATCAAACACCACCGGCACAACAACAGATCATGAGACTGAAACAATCTGACTACAGATCAGCATATTTATGAGGGACGTTCATATTGACATACAAACTAAAGGCAATTCAACATACATGTATGATAGTGATATTATAGTGGACAGGAAGAAAACACCTGGAAACCACTCAGAATACCCTTGCAACCACATAGCAACACACTAATAGACACTCACAAACCTAAATATGTTACTGAAAAAAGCACAAATGTCAGGGCATGTCAAATCTTCTCCAGGACCCCAAAACCCCCTCAGACACCAGAGGGTTAATAACCCTCTAATCACCATAGCAACCACATAGCATATACACTGAAAACTGCTTAACAACCACCCAAAACACCCTAGCAAACACAGCTTGTAGAACATCTTGGCAACCACATATCAACACATTAATATACACTTAAAACCCCTTAACTACCCCCCCCCCCAAAAAAAAACACCCTAGCAATCACCTAGCATCACTAAAATACAGCCAGAACCCCTTCACAACCACCCAAAACACTCTAGCAACCTCCTAACAACACTAACATACACTCAGAGTCCCTTAACAACCACCCTAGTAACCACACAGCAATGCAACAAAATACAATATGAACCTCTTTGCAACCATCACAACTCCCTAGCAACCACACAGCTTGTAGAACATCTTGGCAACCACATATCAACACACTAATATACATTACAAAAACACAAATATAAACTTAAAACCCGTTAACTACCCCCCCCCCCCCCCAAAAAAAAAAAAAAAACACCCTAGCAATCACCTAGCAACACTGAAATACAACCTGAACCCCTTAACAACCACCCAAAACACCCTAGCAACCTCCTAACAACACTAACATACACTCAGAGCCCCTTAACAACCACCCTAGTAACCACACAGCAATACAACAAAATACAATATGAACCTCTTTGCAACCATCACAACTCCCTAGCAACCACACAGCTTGTAGAACATCTTGGCAACCACATAGCAACATGCTAAAACACTCAGAAAGCAGCAGACCAGAACCACTGAGACTTTCTTGAGGGAAAAAAACACTAGTTTTATTAAGCAATTAATCAAACTTTCTGATTAACTCATGACTTCTCCATCAAGCTTTCGTTTAAAACGCTCTGCAAACCTAACCTGAACTGACAGTGAGATCTACACTGGATGAACGTGTCCTGAATCTCTGCAAACATCAGAAACATGAACGCTCTAGAAAATGACAGGCTTTAATCATAACATCAGCTCTGTTTCTCACGCGGGATATGTGTCTTTATGAAAAAAGCAAATGAAATATAACAGCAGGATTCGGCGCATGAGAGAAGAATTCATCCGATTTGTGATATTTAAAAAAAGAACATGGTTCTCCGTTCAAATCAGATCACAGTAATATTAAAACAGAAAGTGGAGCTGAAGGGGAACACAAGCACACAGAGATGAATAATGGAAGGAGAAGGTTAATGAAACACAGGAGCAGGAGATGCAGAACTCGACGGATGGCAGCGCGGCGTTGAGAAGGTCACGGCTAATTTGAGGAAGACCTTCTGGATCTGCTACACGCCGACCTGCTGGATAAACTGTCACTTATGATCCCGTTTGCCATGAAAAATGAACTTGCTCAGAGGGGAAGGAAAACAACATGTGGTCATGAAACGTCTCGTGTCTGACCTCCTCAACCCACCGCCAGACACCAGCCACACAAATCAATCAATCAATCAATCAATCAATCAATCAATCAATCAATCAATCAAACACTAAAACTGTGGATGTGTTTATCTGCTGTTCTGCACTGAAAATAGCTGGCATGGAGCTAAAATAAACAACTATTTGTATTTCTCTTTTTCTCTATTTTCTGTATCATTTTGTTTTTTACAACACCCTAAAAATACACTTTTTTAATGGGGTAAAAAATAATTATATAATATGTTGTCTCATGAAATGTCTCATTTGAATAAAATTCTGATACTAGCTTATATAAACAGTGCTGTAAAAAATTAAACATTTTATTTAACATTCTTCTGCTTTTTAGAATGAAAATAGCTTTGAATTTTATTAATGTCTCATTTGAATACATTTTAAGACTGACAAAGATCTAAAAACAAAAAACAAATGAAATATTTCACATCAAGTTTTTTTTTTGTCATGAAAATAGCTTTAAACACTAGAACGATGATAAAACAAACAAATGTAGTCTGACTTCCAGAATTTGTATTCAACTTGGACATTTTTTATATGAAAAAAAATGTTTTTTAACCCATTTAAATTTTTTTTTTTTTGCCATGAAAATAGCTTTAAATGCTGGAATGGTGCTAAAATAGAAAAAAATAATAAACACTATTTTACCCTAGAAACAGTATCTAATGAAGTCTGACTTCTGCAATTTTTATTAAAATACTACAAAAACTATTTTAAGGGGTAAGACACTATGAAATGTTTTATCAAGTTTTCATTTTTTTTAACCCATTTACTTTTTTTGTGCCATGAAAATAGCTTTGAATGCAGGAAAGGTGCTAAAATAAACAAAAAATTACATTCCATTGTTTTTACAACACTATTTTACCCTAGAAATAGTATCTAATGAAGTTTTTATTCAAATTCAACAAAAACGTTTTTAAGAGGCAAAACACTTTATATGAAATGTTTAATGTCTCATGTGAATAAAAATTCTAAGACCGACTAATAAAATTAGTGCTGTAAAAAAACAAAACATAAATTAATCATTTCATATAAGATTTTTACCCTGTGAAAGAAAATATGTCTGTCTGTCTGTGCTGTTTTTATCCAGCATGTTTATTCCAGATGAGCTCAAATCATGTTTCTATACATCAGAACAATTAATACGAGCAGCTTTGATTAAAGAAATTAAACTGCATTTACTGCAGCTTAAACTTTCCTTTCAGCCAGTATTTATCAGCAGAGTACATAAAGAGAGAGGAAGCACATCACTTACAATCCCTTAAAAGCAGCTGACAAGCTTCTGGAGGAACTTCACCGCAAGATGAAGCTCTTAAAACAATAAAAACAGTCTTTCCTTTCAAATATTAAGAGCAATTAGTGCTTAAGAGAGGAAGAACGTGTGTTTATGGGCAGATGAAGGAAGGATGGTTCTAATGTAGAGATAAACACACACAGAGAGGTAGTAAAACTCATTAGGAAGGACTCGTAAAGCGGCGAAGGTGAACAGTGATGCATGAGCTTTAACATCAAAAACAACTTTAAAAGCTGCTTCCTTGAAGTTTGGGACCCCAGAGCATCATGGGAAGCTCTTTCAGTGTTGCATCAGTCATTGTAGGTAAGAGCAACACAAACGCGGCGCTGCGGTTCCGCATCCGTGCAAACATTTGCTGAGCTTTCTATTCCTGGCAGCCAAAACAAGAGCGTCAGGCTGCGAAAGCCCGTTAACACCTAAATCAGCAACATGTAGGTGCTTTACACACCATTACACAAACCACAAAACGGCCGATGACTTCTGCTAAGGTAAATATTATAGTGTTTAATTCATGCAGCAGACCTGAAGAACTCTGTGCACTTAAACTGAACAAATACTGTGACGTTCTTCATCAAACACACTTATGAATTGCATTAGTTACCTCATCTACAACTGAATATTTCTTAGTACATGAATAAAGCGCTGGGAAATGCATCTTACATGAACACTGACTATAATGAAAGTCATTTGTTACTGTACAAACAACATGATTCAATACAGACACATTTAAAAGAAAAGCAACCAAAAGGGACAATTCTTTCATCATTTACTCATCCTCATGTAGTTTTAAAACTTGTATGACTTTATTTCTTTATAGAAGGAGATGTATTGAATAGTGCACTCTTCTCCTAAACCCAAATTATGGATTGGTTGCTTTTTTTATACAATGAGAGTGAATGGTGACCATGTATATACAATTTAAAGTTAAATAAAAAATATTATATTACATTTTACAGTATTTTTTTCAGTTATTTCATTTTATATATCCTAATACGAAAATACCTAAAATAAACACACACACACAACAATTTTAGGTAATTAATATTTTATATTAATTACTTTTTATTTTTGTTAATTCATATAATTAAAATACATATTATTTACAATTAATATTTTAGGTAATTAATATTTTACTTTATTTTTTTTTTATTTGATAATTGTGTCATATCTTCATAGAAACACCAAATATATCAATAACAAAATAAATAATTTATAAAAATTAGAATTCAAAGATTTTAGGTAATTAATATTTAATATGAATTATTTTATTTATAATTAAAATCATTTTTTTATTAAAATAAATGACATGCTACGATGGAGGGGTAAATTGTTCAATGAATAGTGATTTTAGTTTACAGTTACTGTATGCAGCTGACAGTCACTTACTGTATGTAGGATGCAGAATTTTAGTAGAATCAAAAAGAAAATCATATAACTGCAATTTTCACCTAGAAAAACAACATTTGTAAAGCCAAACTCTGATGTTGGGAAAAACATCCAGAATGCATTGTTTGAAACTTACAAACAAATGAACAAACTCAATATTTATTATGAATTACTTTGTTTTATTTTTTAATTAAAATCAATGAGATGCAATACACGATGGAGGGGTAAATTGTTCAATGAATAGTGTGTTCAGATTACAGTTACTGTATGCAGTATACATACTGTATGCATACTGTTTTCAGCAACACGAGTGAGTAAATGATGACAGAATCTCCGTGATCAGCTGATCTATTCCTTTAAGAGATGAAGAAACATGACACAGAAACATCTTATCTGTTCTCCCCTTCTCCTGCATCTCAACAGAAATATGAATCTCAGGAGTTTACAAGCCGTCTGAAATCTGGACATAATTCTTGTGTGATTAACGGTCAGATCTGGCGTAGAGGTCGATTGTTTGTGACCTTGCAGAAGATGCTCTAAATCCTCTGTTACATCACATGATCTGAAGACGACTATAAGACCTGCAAGTTGCATCAATGAGTTCAATTCAATACCATAAAGTTTTATTCCTTTATTCATAACACTTAATGCACACAGAATGTGATCGAGCCTTCAGATCAGGCAGAGATTCTCTGCAGAATCCTCAGACATATGCTGCACATTTCATGGACTTCAGCGGATCTTGGTGAAATCTAGTAAAACACTCAAAGCCTCATTTAAATGCAGGAAAGTGCCACAATGTTCCATGAATTTAATGATATTGGCCGCACTTCTGATTTCTGTTGGTTTTCTCCCTCCATCAGGGATTTCCCACTCCACCAACGCATTTGCATTCAATTACAAAATAAAAAAAGGATCAAGAGAACACAATGACTACAACAGCATTGTAAATTGTTTCCTGGGTTTGCAAAGAAAATCCAAATGAGTCCATGTGGAAACACTTTCCACCTTTACTGTGAACCCTCAGATTGGCAGAAATCTGCCCTCCTGCTCATGAGAAAAACTGCTGGAGTGAAATCATGGGTTGATATTTCATGACCGGTAGTTTAATGAACAATATTTACAGAGCAGGGATGTGTGATGCTCAGAATGGAATTGGGAATGACTTTTATATTCCAATTTAGTTCCTGATTTGAACTGGATATGAATTATGGCAACAGGATGCAGAAATTTCAATTCAAATTTAAATATAAGGAATTAAAATCAAAATGAATTTAACTTGAAAGAAAATCATATACTGCAATTTTACATAGAAAAACAACAGTTGTTAAGATTAAGAAATTGTGAATGTTTTGGATGTTTTAAAACCTTGAAATTTGAAAGTTTATAGACAGACAGACAGACAGACAGACAGACAGACAGACAGACAGACAGACAGACAGACAGACAGACAGACAGATAGATAGATAGATAGATAGATAGATAGATAGATAGATCTGAATGCTGGCATGGTACTAAAATAAAACAAATTACAGTACTATATTTATTTATCCTTTTCTCTATTTTTATGACACTATTTTACTGTAAAATAGTATCTAATGAAGTTTGACTGCAGTAAGTTTTATTCAAATAGGAAAATAAACTTTTTTACGCTGTACAATATTATATTTAAAATGTTCAATGTCTAATTTGAATACAAATTCTAAGATTGACCTTGCATATATAGTGCTGTAAAAAACTAAAACCTTTTTATTTTTTGTTATTTATGAGTTTTTTTAAAAATAGTTTTTAATTAAGTCTAACTTCCATAATTATTATTTAGATTGGACAAAAAAAAACAAAAAACTTTTATAGGCCTCGGATGGATGGATGGATGGATGGATGGATAGAAGACCTGTTGGTACATGATAAATCTGTCTCTAATATGAATCCTGTCTGTTCTTCACATCATGACTATTGCAGACACACACGAGTGCAGCAACTGAAGACCGACTCGAGCGACCCAAAGATCAGCTGTTGACATCAATTAGCTATCCAGCAGAAATATTTCAATAAACTGCATTTAATTAACATGCGCCAATTAGAGCGTCATGTTTCAGAGTAAGAGGCGATCTGTCTTCCTGTCATCACAGTTAATGGGCTCCTGCTGCAGTGAGTTCAGACGTCACAAACCACCTCCCGATGTGAAAGAACAGCAGAAATAAAGTGCTCAAACCAGCACCATCTTCATATCTGCTGATGATGCTGATACAGAAACAGCTGTGAGGTGATGATGATGCTCACTTACTCAATCTGTTTCTACATCACATCCAGAATCCTGAAAAATACAGTATCATGCAAAAGTGCATGACCTCCACAAACACTTCTTTTGCATGCAAGACCTCGCTTATAATCGCAACATATGTCCAACTATCACTGCCAATTAAAACAAGCTGATTTCTGCATGAGTTAATGATGATGCAGCTCATCATGCTGACAGTTAAGGCCATTGCACACTGACTCATTGCACAATCACGTTTGCACACTGCCTCCGAAACTTTTGTTCGTCATAAAAAATTCGGATCAGGTTCGATTTTCTGCGTTTTTACATCCGTACCATGCATTTTGATAGGAAAGGATGAGGAATACGAAAAAAACGCATGCAAAAATTTCAGACTCTGTGTGCAATGACCTTTAGACAGAAAAACACACGCTCATACCTGCATGAGTTCCTCTATAAAATACAGAGCTAAATTGTGGCCACGTTAACTAACGGGTTGGATGCAGGGTTGCCAAGACCATGTTTTTTCCACAGAATTGGGCTACTTTTAAATTGTTGTCACGAGTTGATTTTTCCCCTGTGGGTTAAAGATTTGAAATATTGCATAAATTATATTTGACTGAAATGCTTGGATTGAAATATTTTGCATTCTACCTATGATAAAACTGCACTAGATGTTATGTCTTGTGAAGGAGGGCGTCTGTTATGAAGCCTTTTAGCTGTGTTTATGATCAATCTGCATAACAGTGGCTGTAAAATATGGATTTTAGATATGGAACTGACTTATTTTGAGTTTTTATATATTGTGCTACTTTGGGCTGTTTTTGACTGTCATGGGTTAGTTTTGTCTCGCAGACCTGGCAACCCTGGCTGTATGGAACAGAGCAGACTCTTTCAGTGTAGAACTGTGGCATATGTTTTCCAAATGAACTAAATGATTTTAAACATTTTAAAAAAGCAAAACGACAATCCCAATGCAGTCCTCTACCACAATTTACTAAAACAAGAGAACAAATTCTTAATTTGGGGCCACAATTGACAAAAACACAGGTAAGAAAGATTAATTTGTAGCCATGAATTACTAAAATTCGAAACAAACTCTTAATTTGTAGCCAATATTTAATTTGCAGCCAATATTTATTAAAATGTCGGAATGAGCATTAGTGGTGTGCTCGTGTGCGTGTGTGTGTGTGTGTGTGAGCGGTGAGACAGCTGACAGTGAGACGAGGTGTGTGTGTGTGTGAGCAGTGAGACAGCTGACAGCGAGACGAGGTGTGTGTGTGTGTGTGTGTGTGTGTGTGTGTGTGTGTGTGTGTGTGAGCGGTGAGACAGCTGACAGCGAGACGAGGTGTGTGTGTGTGTGTGAGCAGTGAGACAGCTGACAGCGAGACGAGGTGTGTGTGTGTGTGTGAGTGGTGAGACAGCTGACAGCGAGATGAGATGAGGTGTGTGTGTGTGTGTGTGTGTGTGTGTGTGTGAGCGGTGAGACAGCTGACAGCGAGATGAGATGAGGTGTGTGTGTGTGTGTGTGTGTGTGTGTGTGTGAGTGGTGAGACAGCTGACAGCGAGATGAGATGAGGTGTGTGTGTGTGTGTGTGTGTGTGTGTGTGTGTGTGTGTGTGTGTGTGTGTGTGTGTGAGACAGCTGACAGCGAGATGAGAGTTGTGTGTGTGTGTGTGTGTTTGAGTGGTGAGACAGCTGACAGCGAGACGAGGTGTGTGTGTGTGTGTGTGTGTGTGTGAAACTGAGTGTGACAACTATAGTGTGAGGATGAGGTTTCTAAAGCTCAGTAGAGTCCCGTGTTCCCCAGAAGAGCCGGTGTAATTTAAGGCCTGTCACTGGAGCCGCTGTGGGCTGGAGCAGGTGGGCCTGAGCTCAACTTTAATTGGTTGGGAACATCTCTTCCCTTCGCCTGGCAGCGTCATTCTGAGGACAGTGAGGATGAATTCAGATCCCACACTCACAGTGTCTTTAAACTGGAGCTTCACTGCTGAGGAACCAACTCAAACTACAACAAGAGAACAAAAAACCTTCCTATAAACTCTAACAGCGTAAGGAGATCCAGACAGGGACCAGATCAGATCAATAACACACGCTAAACACTATATATCTCAACACGACTGACCGTCAGCATTTTATAAGGCACATCTGACGGTCAGACTGATTTCTATCACAGCGTGTTATAAACGGATCAGCGCTGCTAAACGTGCGTACGAGTGTGTTTAGCATCAGAGACACTTTTACAGGTTCTGCTCACGGTCTCGCTGTCAAACATCACAGTAAAAGTGTCAGAGTCACAGTCAATGTGTTACAATAGAATAATGACACGGACATACAGGCTCTGTTCTGCTTTTAAAGACCTAAGGAGACTAACCTTTTCAATGAATAAAATAAAATAAAAACAAATAAACATATTCATCATTATATATGTATATATATATATA
The DNA here is from genome assembly GCA_023376895.1 of Aspiorhynchus laticeps. Classification (NCBI taxonomy): domain Eukaryota; kingdom Metazoa; phylum Chordata; class Actinopteri; order Cypriniformes; family Cyprinidae; genus Aspiorhynchus; species Aspiorhynchus laticeps. The sequence continues at coordinate 38,299,505 of CM041804.1, read as the reverse complement.
TATATATATATATAAATAAATAAATAAATACAAACACATGCATGTATATATTTAAGAAAAATATGTTATGTTTATATATTAAATATATTTATATATAATATAAAATATAAACATAAATATATATACATGTAAACATTTTCAAAATATATACTGTATGTGTGTGTATTTATATATACATAATAAATATACACAGTACAGATATATATTATGTAAACAAAAACTTTTATTTTGGATGAGATTAATCGTTTGACAGCACTAACACACATATATATATATATATATATATATTTATTAAATTAATAGTTTTTATTTATTGAAAATAAATTAAGAAGAAGAATATAATTGTATTATTTTTATTATTATACACTATGCATTAACAAGGTGTGCCATCTTGGACTCTACAAGAATATATATATGTGTGTGTGTGTGTGTGTGTGTGTGTGTGTGTGTGTGTGTGTGTGTGTGTGTGTGTGTGTGTGTGTGTGTGTGTGTGTGTGTGTGTGTGTGTGTGTGTGTGTGTGTGTGTGTGTGTGTGTGTGTGTGTGTGTGTGACCCTGGACCACAACACCAGTCATAACGGTCAATTTTCTCTACCATCTTTCTCTACCAAAAGCCAAACAAACAAAAAACTGCATATCTGGATCATTATTCTAGCACTATTCAAATTCTCCACATAGAAACTGATTTTCAATATAGTTTCATAACTGACAAATTTTGCAACATTGACACCATTAATGAACTGAATCAACACTGAACTGAATGGGGCTGAATAACAACACTATCGTCTTCAGTTGAGCCACGTATTACTGAAATGAACTTGTATCAAATACAATGAACTTTACACTGTTATTGAACTGAACTGAATTAACACTGAACTGATTAATGACAGTATTGTCTTGTTAAGAGCTGCTTTACAGCAGAATTTGGATTCATCTCCAAGTCTGCATCATTGCTTGTTATTTTCCTGTTTATCTCTGTGAAGCTGCTTTGAAACAATCAGTATTGTATTGATTTTAGCACTCACATACTGTATGAACTTACTCCAGACAGAGCATCATACAAGCGTACCGCGGTACAGAGACACATGATACAGTGATGAGAGACACGTGAAGATCAGACGGAGTCATTTATGTGTCAACTAATGTTCCCATCTGCATGTGAGCATCACACACGCTCTTCTAAACACTGGAGAAGCTCCTGCCATTGATTATGAGGCGTTTTAGTCATTCTGCCCAGAAACTTCATCAACTCATTCATTCTCATCTGTACATGATTTACATTCATTCCTGCTCTCCAATCTCCCTCATCCTCACTCATAAATCTGCTCTTCTATTGCTTGACTTCTCATAACTACCAGTTTCTTCAGTCTAGACTTCAGCAGATTTAAATTAAAATGTTTTTTTAAGATCAATTAAAATCAATAGAGGCATATCCCAGCTGTCTGCATCCGATTCCTGTACTTTAAAAAGAAAGAGCTGCAACACTTGTATATTTAAGAAAAATATGTTATGTTTATATATTAAATATATTTATATATGATATAAATTATATGAATATAAATATAAACATTTAAATATTTTCAAAATATATGCTGTATGTGTGTGTGTATTTATGTATACCTAATAAATATACACAATACACACATATATTATGTAAACAAAAACTTTTATTTTGGATGCAATTAATCATTTGAGATATATATACTGTATATATATATATATATATATATATATATATATATATATACACACACACACACCTATATATATATTATTCCAAAACAATTCACTGCAAATGAATCTGACTTGGGGGGAAAAAATATAAATAAATATATATAAATAAAGAAAAACTATTAAAATATTCAGTCGACATGGACGTGGGTTTAACAAGTTATGGATCTATAAATCTGCATCATCAAAATTTTCCAGTCAAAAATGCGTGAACAGCACCAGAGGGTTGAATAGCAAGTTTCTTCAGGTTGTGAGCGTGACTTTGCCTGCTGACCTGTACGAGCATGAGCTGCACAAACACACGCGTCTCAGCGGTCTGTGCTGCTCTCCACAGAGCCTCATTTACACAGACGGCTTAACGAAGCGCAGCGGCGGACGGGACACTGTGGCGTAAGCTCTCAATTATCTGTCCAGCGGCTGGACGCGGCGGCACGAGCGACAGACGCTCACGCTGATCAATCTCCACAGAGAGCCTTCCCTTCATTCATCATCATTAACTGAGCCCAGTCCCTTCTGCTCTCAAAGCTGTTGAGCCGTCAGGGCTTCTCCGCTCGCGTTATGAACGACACACAGAGTCCCTACGCTTTCAGAAACTCACATTATCTTCTGATCCGTCACCAGGTTCACATGTATATGCTCATGTAGTGAACATGCACGAGGCATGCAAACACATGAACTGTGAAGAGCAGTTTTCTTACTCAGTATTTTCCAGCAGAAATATCTAAAATGCCTGCCAGTGTGGTAGGAGGAATACATTTGTGTCCCTGCAGCACAAAAGCAGTCATAAGTAACACAGGAATTTTTTTAGCAATAGATAACAATACATTGTATGAGTCAAAATTATACATTTCTCTTTTATGTCAAAAATCATTAGTATGTTAAGTAAAGATAATTTTCCATGAAGATATTTTGTAAATTTCCTACCGTAAATATATCAAATTAATTTTTGATTAGTAATATGCATTAATAAGAACTTAATTTGGACAATTTTAAAGGCGATTTTTTCAATATTTTTATTTTTTTGCACCCTCAGATTCCAGATTTTCAAATAGTTGCATCTCGGCCAAATATTGTCCTATCCTAACAAACAATAAATCAATAACAATCCTACAATCCTAATCAATGAAAGCTTATTTATTCAGCTTTCAGATGATGCATAAATCTCAATTTAAAAAAACTGACCCTTATGACTGGTTTTGTACCAGAAACAAGAGTATTTTTCTGACCCCATTGGCAGATATTTGTTCTTGAATTAAACATACATTCGCTGTATTTGGATAGATTTTTTTTTTTCAGAAAACAAGACTTAATATCTTAAGTTGTTTTGAATCTGAAATGAATGTTTCTTGATTTAAGAATGTTTAGGCTAGACATTTTTACTGGAAAACAAGACAAAACAATAACTTTTTGGGGTTTGAGCTCCATTACGCTCATATTCTGGTTTCTAAAAATGACATTTACCACAAAAACATTTAGAAATCATACTTGATCAAAGAGAAAATGAAACAAAAACTCGAAATACTTTGCAAAGGTGCAGAACTCTCTCTTTGAGTTCATTCTGGACTACAACTTTATTTGGTTGAAATTTATATGACATGCTACTATAAAGTAACCTAAAAGTCATGTAAGCTTTAATTTAATTTACAATAAAATAATCAAAATTACTTTAAATATAAATTTAAATGACTAAAAGTTATTCCTATGAAATCATGAAATAAATAAATAAATAATGCATAAAATAAAAAACAATAAAATATTAACTACAATAAAATGTAATTTTAAGAATCATTTAAATATAAATGTAAATTATTTAAATGTAATTAAAAATAATTTACAAAAAGTAATTTAAGCATTCCTGTCAATAAATAATAATTAAAATAAAAAAATAAAAAAAAATAAAAAAATGTAATTAATTGATTTACAATAAAATTTAAATTTAACTTATTTTTACATTATTTGTAAATTTAAATAATATTTTAATAACAGAATTTAAATAAGAATAGAAAAATATAATTTAGTCATTCCCATAAAATTGTGGCAAAAAAAATATCCAATGATTTTGGGAAAAAAATAAAATAAATTATGCAGCAATATTCAACATGTGGATTTAATATTTAATATTTATCTGGTTCTATGCAGTTCATCTATTTTTGATGGACAAAAGCTTAGAATGTGTAACATGGATCAATAACACAGATATCTACTGATGCAAATTTACACATAAGGAACAAATGTTAACGATCTGAATTTCCTCCGAATAAATCTCAGCCTTTTCAAACTCAACATCTGTATTTCCAAAGCCGTTTTTTCATACAGAATCAATATTTCATGGGCAATTTTCATATGAGAATGACAGGAGATAATAGGGCCGCTGTGAGAGCAGATAATGGGGGTCATTTCTCTCGCTGAGGGCCGCAGGGTAAATTGTCTCTTCAGACTGAGACGTCTGAGGGTGAAAGCGCTCGGCTGAATTTACATGAGCCGTGCGTCGCTCTATTGTTCGCTTGTCTCATCTACAACAATTCAGCAGAACATCAGACGAGTGACCGGTGCTTCTCTACACACACATATCACACTAAAACTCACTATCTGCTGAAGCTCTGATCAAACACACACACACACAAATATATTCATATACAGTAAGTCGTATCTGTAAATGTAACTGTCATTTGATTGACAGTCATATAAATATATTGCCAAAAGTATTGGCACCCCTTCTAATGAACAGGTTTGACTACTTTAGTAATTTCTATGAGTACAAATCGTAATGTTAAAGCATATAATGATATTCTAGGAAATTGTGTGCTTCTAATATTATAGCAACAGTTTGGACTCTTTTCTATTCTAACATGACAATGTCTCTGTGTATAAGACAAGGTTCAAAAAGAAAATGATTGATTCAGTCAGTGTGGAAATAAAAATAATACATCAGTCAAACAAAGCAAAGTGGCAAGCTTGATGTGTTGCCATGGGAATAGGAATGTGATACATTGTATCTATAATGCTGCTTTCAGAGCAGTTCTTAATAAAAACAATAACAGGATGGTATGGATATATGGAAATTCTTAAACAGTTTCTATACCTAAAAAGTGTACCTAAATTGGCAATTTTAGTAAGGCACTATACAGGCAATACAGAAAAAACATTTATTGAATAATTTAAAAACATTAAATAAATAATGTAATATTACTACTACTAATCAATCAATCATAATGAAATTATCTAATACCTATATATACTATATGCCTAGAGAAAATATTTATTTTAAATAATTATAAATAATAAATAAATTATAAATAATTAAAAAAAAAATTAATTATTTAATAAATAAATACATCTGCAGCACATACCTATGTTTGTTACGATCAGAGAAAAATAATTAACTAAATCAATTAACATAATAATATATCATTTATTTAAAATGTTCAATGATTAAATATTAAAAATTACATTATTTAACCTGTTAACCAACCCCCCCCCCCCCCCCATATTGGGAATCACAGCTGAAAATGACTAACTAATTTAAAATGGTAACAGCTCCTGACTTCAGTGTGCCACACACACAATTTTGGTGTCTTTGGAAAGAAGACGCTTTGGGCTTTACTATACTTACTCAAAAATATAAAAAGTTATACACACTGAAGTGCCTTGAAAAACATTGTACCACACTGATCTTTTTTTATTTCATGTAAAAATACATGAAATCAGTCCTGAAGCAATCCAGAAAAGTAATGGGTTGAAAGTCACATGTCTCATGAGTTTATATTTCAAATCTGAAGATACCATGAAAAATGAGATTCCTGCAAACCTTTTTCTGAGATTTTTCTAGTCCCCCCCCGCGTTTGAGGAAAAATATTTACCAAATGTATTGAAGAGTTCTACAAGCTATTTAGTCATTATACATGCCACTGCATGTTAACAGGTTAATAAATTATTAAACAAATACATTGCTTTGTTGCTGAAATGCATAAATAAAATGCATATTAGCTAATGATGATCAAACTCTAGAAATGCCTCTGAAATGAGTAATAAAATTGGTCTAATATTTCCAGTCGTGTCATTTGAGGGTGCAGATAACGCTCAGAAACTGTCTTACACCCAACTTCACTTTCTGCACATGTTTGGCGGATCTGCTGTCGTTCTTCAACATCCGACAGCGAGAGTGTGAAAGTTTCCAGCGACTCACGGCTGAAACTTTCTGAATGTTTCATGAGCAAAAAGTGCACTTCCACCAAAAACTAAAGCAGAACAATTAGAAGTGCGGTGCGACCGATCCGGGACGGCCTGTCAAGAGCATCTCCTGCGCTTCCCGTCTGACGGGGTTAAAATCCCGGCTGCTCGGGGAATCTCTCGGCCCCGGCGCACGCAGCAGGGTTTCTAACCATTAAACACCCTCTCACACTGTCACCAGAGCCGTCAACAGAGACCGCAGAGAGATCCGGCAAAAATAGCCTCCTAATTCACACGCACACCTCACGCCTTCACAAGCCTCAGAGCGCACTCGTGATACAGGGACATTTCTGAAAAACACAGTGTTTAGTAAGACAGACAAACTTTGAAAATGCTTTAAGACCCTCAAAATACACATCACTTATTTTTTTCAGATTTTTTACATTTACATACTTTTGAGAGATGCAACACGTTTTATGTTCGGGTCATTTTTGACCCGGGTATGTATGGAGAACCATTAGGGGGAATTTTTTTTTTGTAAAATTATCCATTAAGTTGTATTAGAGTCAAAAACTTTTGCAAAATATATTTTGCTCCTATGTCACACAGTTTTGGGACCGAATTTTGTTGATGAATGACTATTGATGAACCATTGCAGCTTGAAAAATAGATCACTTTTAGCTTTTGCAAGTAAAATGATTTTAATAATAATAATGTTTTGATGTTGTTTTGTTAGAAATAAATATGTAGGGTTCATAAATTTGGCCTTTTTTTGAGCAATCATGAGTTATAAATGCCAAGGAATTTAATAAAATTTCATTCATTAAAATTAATACTGGTAATTCTTACATTAAAGTTTCATACAATAAATAACTCATACAAAATGTAATTCATACAATAATATATTCCAATAAAGTTTCTCATCAAAATTGAAAGATATATATGTTTCTTATATAAAAATATAAAAAATACAAGTTGTCATAATAATAATAATCATAATAATAATAATAATAATAATGGACAAGTAAAATAGGCCATTAGCCTATGTAATCAATTGACTGAATATTTATTCTGCTTATTATTACATTTAACTATTTATTAGAAATTGAAAATTAATAACAATAATAACAAAATAATAATAATAATGTACATAAGAGTTGTGTTTTTATATTATTTAGTTAAAAGTAATAAGTAAAATAGACCATTAACCTACATAATAAACAGACTGAATATTTATTCTGTTTAATTAACATTTAACTATTTATTGAAAATGTATTTAATAATAATAATAATAATAATAATAATAATTCATCCACCAAGGAAAAGTCTATTTGCTTATGTAAATTAAATGAATTATTACCATTTCTAATTTATGAAAAAGAGGGTAAATGCAGTAGTAATGTGGTAACATTCAAAAAAGATTTTTTTTCACATTTTATTGATCAGATACAATATGGTTTTAGCAGAAAAATATTTCACAAGTTATGACAGATTTATGAAATAATTCTTCAGGTCCAAATGGACCCGGGATGTAAACTATATGGAGATTTTGAATGCATTATGAGTGTTGAGCTGTGAAATCATGAAGCAGCTCGGTTTAGTGCGGAGCATCACATGATCACACCAAACACATGAAATATCTGCACAATTACCCAGGATGCCCAGCTCCTGCTCCTCACAAAGACAGAAACAAGGGGGATATAAACACAAGGTGCATATAAAAGGCAAGCGTGTGCATTAGTCACGCGGAGCGTAATAAGAGCGGTGGCTCTATACGAGGCTCAATAAAGCCCTGCGCCGCACTTATTACTTCCCGTGGGGCCGTTAGCGCTCGCCAATATCAGCCTGAAGATTAGCCTTATACGAGAAACACCGGCAAACACTGTCAGCTAAACTACAGTCACATGTCATTCAGCACACAAACACAGCATCTGCTGGTGAACCTACTTTAACACTGTTGCCGCAGGTTGTTTTTCATGTCCGCGGGTTGAAGCGACCCCAATAATGTGATATCTAGCCCCTGGAATTCGAACTTTACCGGGGAACCCCCCTCGAAATGCGATTGGGCTAGTTTTGAGTAGCAACTGGGCGGGTTTTGTTGCAAAAACCTGGCAACCCTGATTATTTCAGCCCCTGAAGTGAGACACAGGAAACGCGACAAAATGAGACGAAATAACGTTATAACATTTCGTTTCGTCTCGTTTTGGTCAACGAAAATGAAGAGACATTTTAACATAGTTTTTATTTTGTTAACCACATTTAGTCTCGTTTTTATTCGTCAACGATATTGCATTATACATTTAATTATCGTCATCGTCACATGACCAGCATTTACGTTGCGTCTCGTCTCGTTTTCGTCACGTGATAAAGGTTCGTTGACGATGATATTTCATCATAATTTTTCGTTGACGAAAGCAACACTACTGCTTAGTATTAATGAAAAATAAAGTGCTTGCTGGATTCCTAATGAAAACAAAACAAATGTAAAACAATAAAATAAATACAGATGTTGAACATTCTCAGAACCTTTCAACTTGGATTTCACAGGTTTTTCAGTTTGTATTTATGTTCCGCGTGGAATCGCCGAGACCGCGACGCAAGCACCGCCCCAACTACACAAAACACCCCTACACGAGAGAAAGCTGCAGCCGCGCAGCGACCATGCCGCCCGCCGCGCCCTGCGAGAAGGCTTTTCACACGGGACGCGGGAAGCGGCGGAACCGAGGTGGAGCTCGCGCCACGGTCCTGGTGCAGACATTACCACAAAAGCCCAAATGACGCCACACTTCAGCTTTGTACACCGAAACGAGAGCTGGAACAGTTCTTTCATCCTCCATTACTGGCAGCGAACTATATTAACACTAACATTAGTGGTGTGCTCTAATGCTAGTATTTCCTGTCACTGTTTAAGTTCAGAGATGAAGACTGCTCTCTAGCGGTCGGGATATCAACTCAAAACGAAACAACTGCCATGAATCCTGTATGATTTTTTTTTTTTTTTTTTTTTTATATCGATATTCCGTTTTTGAGAATCCATACAGTATCGCAAAACAAAATATTGCGATACTCACGTGTATCGATATTTTCTTACACCCCTAGTAATTGAACAGTGTTTGAGCAGCGAGCGTGATTCGTGTGGATTCAGATGAACACATTATCACAGATCTGCGGCTGAAGCCAGAGGTTTTATGACTGTACCGAACAAACCCTCTGCTTTACTTTTATAATCTATATTTGATATTGCTGAAGTAGTTTGTGTGTAATTGAACAGTGTTTGAGCAGCGAGCGTGATTCGTGTGGATTCAGATGAACACATTATCACAGATCTGCGGCTGAAGCCAGAGGTTTTATGACTGTACCGAACAAACCCTCTGCTTTACTTTTATTCGTCCTTCAGGATGCCGCTGAAAAGTTATGAATTTTCAGTGTCGTA
>CM041804.1:38235172-38287672 GCA_023376895.1 Aspiorhynchus laticeps | reverse complement strand
ACATGCCACAATGTGTTGAAATACTGGCTGTCAAAACATGAAAAATCACAAGAGAGACCAACAGGGTCTGAACACAAATAACACTTCATGCATTTACAGTGTTTTGAATTTCCCTACTCAGTCTTCTCATCGGGTCTGTTCAGTTCATGGGAATAATATTGCATTTCAGAAGAATGAATAATATCATGGGAATAATATTGCATTTTCTGCTACTTTTGTGCAGTAAATAATAATCCGGGGTTGTGTTTAATGGTGAAGGACACGTCTGAGGAGTTTCTCAGAATACATGATAAAAACACCTGTGATCTGCATGGTGATGGGCTTCCAGACTGAGCTGAATGAAAATGTCATAAACACATCAGACGACGACAGAATGAGACGCCACAGAGCAGCACACACTCACCAGATTACTACATTAATGTTCAGCTTCTCCAGTAACAAGCTACTCTGTCCATCAAGTACTGGCTCATAGTATTATGAGCATGCAAGACTCTGATGACACTGTATTATGAGTGAAATACCATGTTATTAGAGGTAACTAAAACCAAAACTAAAAAAAAAAAAATTGCTTGAAAATAAAAATTAAAATTACTAACACAAATAAATAAATTAATAAATAAATAAAAAAACAAGAAAATTATTCAACTTTAACTAAAATAAATAAAAAAAAATATACAAAAAATTATTCAAATTAATAATAATGAATAAAAGCTGTAATAGCATCTTAATGACATTTAAAAAATATGACTGGATCAGGGTTATTATAATTATACTAAAACAAATAAAAAAAATATTAATTTAAGTAATTTAATTACACACACACACTTAAAACTTAACTGAAATAAAATAATATAAAAAAATTTAACTTATTTCAGCAAACATTTAGCATTTTCATTTAGTTTAACTTTAGTACAAAAATAACTCAAACTGAAATAATTAATAAAAAACCATATAGACATTAAAATAATAAAAATGACAAAAACAACAAAATGGAAATGGTATATACACATAAAAACAAAAGACAAAAATTAAAATAATAAAAAATAACAATAAAAAAATACTATACTAGCGTGTATTTTATTTGTATTAATATTATTATTTAGTGTAAATTTATTTGTTTAATGGTGTCACTTCTCATTGCTTTTGTGCTATAAATACTGGTATAAATAAATAAATATAAGTACAACATAAAATAACTTTAATAGCTTTTTTCTTACTAAGAGTGGAACTGCTGTAAATAATGGGAACTTTTTTTGGTCATGTTTGGCTGTATTTAATTGTTTTTGTACAGCACGTTAGTTGATGCATGAGATGCATTAGTTATAAATAAACTTTAAATGACAGTTCACATAAAAAAAAATTCTAAATGCTTCATAAAATGAACTTCTAATAATGGACAGAATCATCTTTAAGGACAGATCCTCTCGACCCGCTGTCATGTCACAGAGCGGTGCATTAGTAATGATAAAAACTAATTAAACTACAGCAGGACAGATGTTTTCTGTGCGTCACTGCAGCTCGACACGAGCACTAACCAGAGAACAGCTCTTAATGGAAGCAGAATGAGAGGCTCTTCGGTGTGTTTTAGATGCGCTCTAGCGAGTGAACGTCACACGGTTTGTCCATTTCCTGCACACTACATCACGCCGGAAATAACAAGAGCATTATTACTGCACTCCATCTCTCCGGATCTGCTGATTAAAAACAAGAAAAACAGCAGAGGAAGAAGAGAACATGACCGACGGCTTCAACAAACTCCTACAAGACATTAATAAATTAAAAAATCAATGCTAGAGACAAGGTCAGAAATGTGCTTTTCCATTAAGTACTAATATTCACCCCTCAAATTGATTTCCATGGACATTTTTTTTTTATCTTTCCAAGAGAAATTTTGAAAAATATTTGCCACTTGGGTCATAAAAATAATCTTTATTGCAAGAGACCACAAGATTATTTTTCTGACCTCATTGGCAGATACTTTTTCTTGTTTTAAGCATAATATTTCAGAAAAAGTCATTTTGCTTCAAGTAAATGCATCTTTATTTTAGGATGTTCAGATAATTGTACTAGAAAACAAGACAAAAAATAATAAGGAAGAACAATTTTTGTGGCGCAAAATAAAAAAAGGAATACATTATAGAAATGTTACAACAAAAATCATTATTGTGGATTATTGCTCTTAATATTCTTACTCTGTATTTTTGTCATGTTTTAAAGCACATATCTAAACATTAAATCAGCTTGAGAAGCAGAATGATTTAATATCTTGATTCATACAAAAAAATGATTCACCTACTAAAAATACTGACTAATAAAATCCTTTTTTTTTCTGTGTAAAATGTATGTATATATATATATATAGAGAGAGAGAGAGAGAGAGAGAGAGTGATAGAGAGAGAGAAAGAGAGAGAGAGTGATGGAGAGAGAGAAAGAGAGAGAGAGTTGATTATTGCTCTTGATAATTGTTATAATGATTGTCAATGCTGATTTAAAAAACATCACAAAAGATGGTTAACACTGCAAAAAACTGCATAAAAATACATCTTTGATGCAATGTTTCAAATCATTTTCACATTGACTTAAATCACAACATATGTAATAGATTAATTTTAATTGTGCATGGATGATTTCTGTCCCTTTTCTTGAATTTGGAGGTATTTTCCTTCATTCTGTTGCTTTCTTTGCCCTCAAGCACCCGTAATTTAAAGGAGAGGCTCAAGCCGGCCAAGAACGCGGATGCAAAAATCAACCTCCTATTATCCAATTGATCCAGAGCCGCGCGGGAAACCCAGCGATCAGTCCATTAGCAGCAGGAGAACGGTGTATTTAACGGTCCTCAGAGGAGCGATGGTGTTGGACATCGCCCTGAAGTGACCCGCATTAGCCCGCGGAGGCCCGGCGGATCGGGTGTCCAACATTCATCATCTTTAAACGCACGGATATTTGGGGTGCATTCCAGGCCGTCATTAGCGTTGGGTTTTGATGTTGCGGTCATTCATCACGGGCCGAGGGACGTGATTACCGTCGAGTCCAGTTCTGCTGACGTTAAACAACTGCTGCGAGGAGTTCGGAGCGATTCGCCACATTACTGCGCCACTTATGTGTGATTATCTCAAGTGGGCTGAAATACATTAGCGGCGTATCAGACTTCCCATGAGGAGCGCACGTGATCCGGAGAATTCTACTGCAATTCAACACTAGAAATACAGCCGGTGAAATACACACAACAGCATGTTTTTAATGGTTTTTAAAAAAAAGTCTTTAGCCATCTTCAAGAAACGGCATCTACACTTCACCCTCTAACACTGGCTCTCTCTATTCTATTTCTATTCTATCTACTGGTTTTCTTTTTATTTATTACAAAACAGTTGACCCTCTAACACTAGTGTTCTCTATTCTATTTTTATTCTTTATACTCGTTTTCTTTTTATCTATTATAAAAAAAACTTGACCCTCTTACACTAGAACTCTATTGTTTTATATTCTATATCCTTTTCTTTTTATTTATTAAAAATAATAACTTGACCCTCTAACACTAGCTCTCTCTATTCTATTTCTATTCTATCTACTTGTCTTCTATTTATTTATTATAAAACATAACTTTACCCTCTAACACTAGTGTTTTCTATTCTATTAAAAATAATAACTTGACCATCTAACACTAGCTCTCTCTATTCTATTTCTATTCTATCTACTTGTTTTCTTTTTATTTATTAAAAAGCTTACATATTTGTGCTCTTTTGTTGGTTTGACTGCTTCTATTGTAAGTGGCTTTGGGTAAAAGCATCTGCTAAATGACTAAATGTAAATGTAATGTAAATATTCACAGTAACATCTGCTAGTGGACTTGTTGCAGCACATATAAGACGGTGTTAAACACTGTCCTTCTGTCTGATTTCAGGCCGTTTTAAGGCTTTAGAGGTTGAAGTTTGCGGTGAAGAAGCAGCACACGTGTCCTTCGGTCACTTTAACTCACCGCTGCCAAAGACACACTAAAGTGACTTTCAGAGACGCGGCTCGTTCGGCCAAAACCTGCAGAGATGAAGCGAGGATGTTCTCAGTGTCCGAGATGACCGCTGGACACTAACACCGCGTCCTAACTAGTGCTCGACTGATCGAGTTTATTAAAGGCCAGATATTTTTATTTGCATTTACATTTCATTCTAATATGCTGATATGGTGCTTAAGAAATTTATTTATTTCTTATTATCAATTTGTGCTGCTTAATACTTGCAGTGCATCACAGTTTCCACAAGAAATTCATACTTTTATTCATCCAGGATGCATTAAATTGATCAAAAGTGACAGTAAAGACATTTATAATGTTACAAAAGATTTCTATTTCAAATAAATGCTGTTATTTTGAATCCTGAAAAATAAAATGCATCAGTTTCCACAAAAATATTGTGCAGCACAACTGTTTTCAACATTGATAATAATCAGAAATGTGTCTTGAGCAGCAAATCAGCATATTATTATGATTTCTGAAGATCATGTGACACTGAAGACTGGAGTAATGATGCTGAAAATACAGCTTTGATCACAGAAATAAATTACAGTTTAACAGATATTCACATAGAAAACAGCGATTTTAAATTATAATAATATTTCAAAATTTTTACTGTATTTTTGATCAAATAAATGCAGCCTTGGTGATCAGAAGAGACCTCTTTCTCATATCTGAAGAATGGCAATTAATAAAACAAAAAGCTTGCTGCTTCATGATGACAGAAGGCAAAGTTTTAGGATTTTAAAAAATAAAATAAAAAAATTAATAAAATAAAATAAATAAAAACTGTGAAAGCTTGCTGCTTTATCATGACAGTACGCAAAGTTTTAGAATTTTTAAAAATTGCTGCTTTTGTTTTGACAGTAAGTAAAGTTATAGGATTTTGAAAAAATAAAATAAAATAACTTGAAAAATAATGTAAATAACTACTGCTTCACCATGACAGTAGTTGGGCCTAAAAGGGAAAATGAAAAATGCCTCATAACTCTACATGGATGTCTTGTCCAGTACATTGCTCAGGTTGTTAATGTTATCACGTCTCTGAGTGTAAGTGACACAGCTGCCTGTAATGATGTCTAATGCATGTCTGCCGTGGTTTCCTCTGTGCTGGTGTCCATGGGAAAGGCAGGGCTAGTCCTGCGGTCAGCGTTTGGGCAGGAGCTCAACAAACACACAAAGATTCAGTGCCACACTGCAACACTGTCACTGATGAGTACCGCTTTTCCACTCAACAACACTGGAGCAAATCTCTGTGTTCCTTCGCTCGGTGGGAGGAGAGCGCCTAATACAGGCCAAATGTGTTTTCATGACTCTGAGCTGAAGAACGTATCGGTGGACTTTTGCTCCGTCACGCAGTTACAGTACGTTTGGCAGCGCGTGTACTATGACCATGATATTGTGCAACAAAAAAAAAAATCTTAAATTTAACTCTTTCCCCGCCAAACACAGAATTTTCAGTTTTTCCGTGTTTTCACTGTTATACACAAGGGGGCGCTATTACGCATCTCCTGAATGAGTCTAGAAAGTGCCGATCAAAAACACAGGCGAGGAAGACGCAGAAACGAGCAATCTCATATGTAAGCATATGCATATGAAAAATAATGCGATCATCAACACTAACCGCATATAAATGAAAACCACCTAATGTTACAGAGTGAAATGTGGATCCAGGAAGTGTTAAAGGCCTGTGAAGCTTTGGGATACTGATGGAAGACATCTACTGCATCGTTGCTTTGATAGTATTACTGAATATGATTTAGATGTAGTATTTGATAAAAATGTGATTTTCTCAGCTTTTTGTTCAAAATATTGCTTTTTTTTTATGAAACCTACCTACATTCAAAGTGTTGATAAAAAAAAAACAATGCTTGAAGCTAGAATAAAACAGTTTAAACTAGAATAAAACTTTTTGGTTTGAAAGTAGAGGGTCTGAGCGTTATTTTGATGTATTGCATGTTCAGATATTCATACAACAAAATATTCTGGGGGCCATGCAATTTTAGTGAAAATCTGCAAAAGCGCTGGCGGTGGCTGGCAACTTAAAAAAAAAAAAAAAAAAGAGTTAAAAAAAATTAAAAACATAATTAAAAGGGTAAAAGTAAACAAACTAACAAAATACCTGTTGCTTTGGCATGCAAAGTTGCAGGACTTTGATCAAATTTGATAAAATAAAATTTGACAAAATAAAAGTAAAAAAAGTGATGCTTCACAATGACAAGATTTTGAAAAATAAAATAAACAAACACGTGAACAAACAAATAAAACGATGTAAACAACTGCTGCTTCACCATGACAGAAGGCAAATCTTTAGAAAGAAGCAGCACCAGAGCGGCTCGTCGGAGGAGTTGTGCTCCGGCACACAGTTACAGTACGTTTGGCAGCTCGTGTAGCTATTGTTCGCTCGGCGTAATCGCTCCGTTCCGTCCTTCAGTAATTACCCAGAGCGCCGCAGGATTCAGCGTGAACACATGCAGCTGTCACAGCCTTTGTTTCGGGGATCAGAGGCTTTATCTGCCATCAGAACACTGTATGATCTGGACCACAGACTGCTGGAGCTCAAGGATGAGACTGACGATTAATACAGACTATACACACTCCAGACATGAGATACAGACACGAAAGCTCGACAAACACAATATGAGCACTGACTTCTTATACAAAATATGAGAGAGAGACATTTAAAAATGCAAACCTGGACAAATATAGAAAGAATGCTGCTTTGCCATGAAAGTATGCAAACTTTTATGATTTTGCAAAACACAAACAAACAAATAAATTAATTTCAAAGACTGCAGCTTCAAAAGTTTGAAAATATTTAAGTTTTGATAAAACAACACAAAATAAAATATGCTTTATTAGGATGAATGAATGAATGAAAAAAAAAAAATAATAAACACAAATTAATGCATGCTGCTTGGCTATTACAGTAGGCAAAGTTTTGGGAAATAAATAAATAAATAAAAAATAAGAAGAAAAATTAAAATAAACAAAAATATAAATAAATCAATCAAATAATATGTAAAAGCCTGCCATGAAATTAGGATTTTGCCATGAAATTGTAGGATTTTTAAAAATATATTAAAAAAATAATAATAATAATATAAATACAAAGGCCTGCTGCTTTGCCATTCCAGTAGGCAAAGTGTTAGGATTAAAATAAATAAATAATAATTAAATACAATGAAATGTAAAAGGCTGCTGCTCCACCATGACAGTAGGCAAAATTTAGGAATTTGATAAATAAAATAAAATAAATACTGCTTTTCCATGAGGGCAGGCAAAGTTTTAGGAATTTGAAAATAAAAAAATAAATTTGTAAATTACTCCTATTTGACCCTGACAGTAGTTAGGCCTAAATGGGAAAACTGACTGTGTAAGAAGACTAAAGGTTAAAGTTCATAAGAATGCAGTGTTCTTGTTCCAGTCGGACGATGAAAACGAAACACATCTGAACTCATGTCAGTCTTACCGTGATCGGTGATCTTACAGGACACCAGATAGAGCTCCTTCAGACTCCGACCCTCCTTAGCGATGATCTCCACACACCTGCCGACACACAACAGGAAAGGTCAAAGGTCATCTGCACACGCTCGTTAATCAAAGCAGGTGTCATTCCATCACCGAGCGTAATTACATCACTCAATCACTAAACGTGACTCGCTCCGACCCTTTCTCCTCCACTGAACCCAGATCTGCACCTCAAAAGAAATTTAATAATTTAATTGAATCGACTCTGATTAAAAACTAAAAGGGCTTTCAGATGGAAAAAGCCTCCGTGCTAAAACTGCTAATGCCACGACTTCAAAGACACGTCGACGGGACGCAATAATGCTGCATGCTTGCTGGAGAATCACAGCAATCCTGTATAAGTTTGACCTGTTAACCAGCAACATGTATTCTCCAGAGTTCAGCCTTCAGTTCTACAGCTGATACAAACACTGCTCATGATGTACATGATGGAGAATCAGTGGAGATCAACTGAAGACGAGGAGGTCCTGAATCACATTTGCATTCATGCATTTGACAGACGCTCACATCTAAAGCATTAATGCATGCAGGAACGATTCACCGGCCACGTGCTCACACACACACACGTCAGGCATTCTTCTGCTTTACAACACACAAGACGCTTTACAAGAGTGAACAGAAATAATCAAAATACAAGATTGATTTGATCAGTTTGTGCATCTCTGGGAATCAATCACTCAAATCTGATGCTGCTGACTCTAAACAATAAAGGTGAAGTGTGCTGTTTTCTGCTAAAATGGTTTGTTTATTTATTTAAAATAAATATATTTCTCATTTTCATTGTTTCACATCACAGCTGCCATCGACTGAACTAAACCTGCCCTAAATGGGGAAGTCGTGGCCTAATGGTTAGAGAGTCGGACTCGTAATCCAAAGGTTGTGGGTTCGAATCTCAGGTCCGGCAGGGATTGTTGGTGGGGAGAGTGATTAACCAGTGCTCTCTCCTCCTTCAATACCACGACTGAGGTGTCCTTGAGCAAGGCACCGAACCCCCAACTGCTCCCCGAGCGCCATAACATCGGCTGCCCACTGCTCCGGGTGTGTGTTCACTTAGGATGGGTTAAATGCAGAGAATACAGAGAATCGTGTATGTGACAAATAAAACAATTCTATTTTCTATTTCTATTCTAAACTGACAGACACTGAACTCTCCTTATACACAAAATAGACATTTTCCATAACATACTGCATTACTAAATACTAAATGAACAAATAAATAAAATAAAATAAAAATACTACGGCTTTGCCATGACAATGGGCATTTTTTTTAAAGATTTCAGGGAAAAAAATAAAATAAAACTAATAAATAAATAAAAAGCAAATAAAAATGCCTATTGCTTCTAGCATGCAAAGTTTCAGGACTTTGATCAAATTTTATAAAATAAAAGTAACAGACTGCTGCTTTACAATGACAATAGGAAAAGTTTTGAGAAAGAAAAAACAAAACAAAACAAAAGAACAAACAGACAAATAAATAAAATGATGTAAACAACTGCTGCTTCACCATGACAGTAGGCAAAGTTTTAGGATTTTTTTTTTTTTATAAAATAATAAAAAAATAAAAAATAAATACATTTTTAAAAACCATCAAGGACTTGTTTCTGTTCCATCAACCATGAGCGGCTGCTCTGGAGATGTTCTGGAGATGTTCTAATGCACACAAACGGGTTTCCACTATCTAATTGAATCTAATTGTGTTTCTACATCTCTGTCCGGATGCTTTACTCTGAGAGTGACCGATCCGGCCCGAGATAATCACAGCGGTTCATCTGCCACAGCGAGCCGGCCGGCGCTCACTTCAGTCTGGTCCAGACCAGATCAGTCCAGCCCAGTCCAGACCGCTCACTACAGTCCAGTCCAGACCAGATCAGTCCAGTCCAGTCCAGTCCAGACCGCTCACTACAGTCCAGACCAGATCAGTCCAGTCCAGACAGTTCAGACCGCTCACTACAGTCTGGTCCAGACCGCTCACTACAGTCCAGTCCAGACCAGATCAGTCCAGTCCAGTCCAGTCCAGACAGTTCAGACCGCTCACTTCAGTCTGGTCCAGACCAGATCAGTCCAGTCCAGTCCAGACAGTTCAGACCGCTCACTTCAGTCTGGTCCAGACCAGATCAGTCCAGTCCAGACAGTTCAGACCGCTCACTTCAGTCTGGTCCAGACCAGATCAGTCCAGTCCAGACAGTTCAGAAAGCTCACTACAGTCCAGTCCAGACAGTTCAGACCGCTGACTACAGTCCAGTCCAGACCAGATCAGTCCAGTCCAGACAGTTCAGACCGCTCACTTCAGTCTGGTCCAGACCAGATCAGTCCAGTCCAGACAGTTCAGACCGCTCACTTCAGTCTGGTCCAGACCAGATCAGTCCAGTCCAGACAGTTCAGACCGCTCACTTCAGTCTGGTCCAGACCAGATCAGTCCAGTCCAGACAGTTCAGAACGCTCACTACAGTCTGGTCCAGACCAGATCAGTCCAGTCCAGACAGTTCAGAACGCTCACTACAGTCTGGTCCAGACCAGATCAGTCCAGTCCAGACAGTTCAGAACGCTCACTACAGTCTGGTCCAGACCAGATCAGTCCAGTCCAGACAGTTCAGAAAGCTCACTACAGTCCAGTCCAGACAGTTCAGACCGCTCACTTCAGTCTGGTCCAGACCAGATCAGTCCAGTCCAGACAGTTCAGACCGCTCACTTCAGTCTGGTCCAGACCAGATCAGTCCAGTCCAGACAGTTCAGACCGCTCACTTCAGTCTGGTCCAGACCAGATCAGTCCAGTCCAGACAGTTCAGACCGCTCACTTCAGTCTGGTCCAGACCAGATCAGTCCAGTCCAGACAGTTCAGACCGCTCACTTCAGTCTGGTCCAGACCAGATCAGTCCAGTCCAGACAGTTCAGACCGCTCACTTCAGTCTGGTCCAGACCAGATCAGTCCAGTCCAGACAGTTCAGAACGCTCACTACAGTCCAGTCCAGACCAGTCCAGTCCAGCACAGAGAACAAGAGAGGAACCCATCTGAGCTTCAGCATTAATGACAAACGAGCAGACGCTCCTCACGAGAGCTCGTTAGCACACCGGCTCAGGACGAAGATAATCAGGACTGACAGGTAGAAACAGTGCAGATGTGTTTATGAGCGGCACTGGATGAGATCTGAGCAGCTGATCAACGACTGAGCCATTGAGGTTCATCAGAGTGAAGAATGAAAAACAAAAGAGAAACAGGAGACTGATGCTGGAACTGAAGCTGTAGCGGACAAATACGTGAAATTAAACTAACGTGAAACTGCAACTGTCTCCTGTGAAAAAGTCTCCTGAAACACTCCTGAAATTCATCAAACGTCAGACAAACGAGCAAAAGACCAAACTATGGCTTATCAGGAGGTATAGATGACCAAACCTACAGAAAAATGAATAAATAAAATGTATTTATAGGAAAATAAATAAAGGCATAAATGACTTGATAAAACAAATAAAAACATTTTTATACATATTTTTATTACTTTTTACTTTATTATTTTCTGTATTTATTTTACCTTTATTTTTATTCTTTTTACCTTAATTTATTATTGCATAATTATCTATGCATTCATATATTTTTATTTAGTAGCAATACACACTGTCTAAACTGTTACTAATTTTTTTGCATTAATATTTTTATAATTGTTACATTAATAGTTATGAATTATTTTGTAGAAACCGCAATAAAAAAATTAATTCAGGACTAAATAAATACATGAATGAATGAATGAATAATTTAAAAAATATTAAATATTTCATAGTTTAATAATTAATTTATTAATTAAGTTGTTTAATTATTTTTTATATGTGATATATACAGTATGTTAGCCATTTTATATTTTCTGATTTCAAGTTAATCTTTAAAGTTTTAGTAATTTTGTTGTGCACTTTTGTTATTTAGATTTAGCTGTTGTTTTTAAAAATGTCTATATAGATTTGATTATTAGTTATTTAATTTTTTTTATTTCAGTCCTAGTTATTGTAATATATCAAGATAACCTAAATGAAAATGATAAATTTTATATATATATATATATATATATATATATATATATATATATATATATATATATATATATATATATATATATATATATATATATATATATGCATGATTTCAGTTATATTTGATTTCAAGTAACAATATATATTTTTATGGTTTTAGTTTTGGTTAATTATGATAGCTCAGATGTGATTTGATAGCGTGTAATTTGATGGGAATAATGACTGCTTTTATCTTCCTGTAGGCTGACCGTCTGAAATCACTCTCATTACAGCGCTTCTCTCTGTATCCTCTCCTCACTAATTCCTCTTCCTGCGTCGCCACGCCGACCACGACTCAAGGCCATGATGTCCAATAAAGAGACATTACAGTAGTTTCCATGACGACAAAGACACTCCACTGTCAGCCAATTAGGCTGAGAGCAGCAGTGGCGGGCGAGAGAGGGACGCTCAGACAGAGAGAGAGAGAGACTTCGACTCTCAGGACTGATGATGATGAAGAAGATGCATCTTCATCACGGCGTTTGTGTGTCATTAGCGTGTTTGCTTCAATCAGAGCGGCTGATTGGTGACAACGCAATGGAAACACACGGACTCACAAACTTCATCTCCTTTATATTTCTATCAAAACCACATTATTCTGATGATTCAACAGTTGTATTTACAAGCAGATCTGACAATCACCTTCACTAACTCACCAGTAACACCTGAAGCAGTCACCATTAACCAAATACACTCATTAACAACAACAACAATGTGTCTGACCGGCTTTCTGTGTTTCACTCCTGTTGCTTTCAAACTTGTTGATTTATGGTTAAAATATCTAGCTTATCGTTTGTTCAGATTTAACAGGAGTTAAGTCTTACTTTACAACCACACAACACACATAATATGCACATAAAAGGTGCATTTATAGGTGGAATTAAAAAGATCACTTAAAATAAAATAAACAAAAATACAATACAAAATGTAAACAAAAATTGCGTGCAAAATGTTTTAGTTTTGGCAACATTCCAAGGCAACATTTCTCATTTTAATTTAGTTTAAATTTACTAAAATAAAAAATTATAAAAAAATTGTAAAGAAAAAAAAACTAAAAAATTATTAATCATTCCTCATTTTAATTTAGTTTAAATTCACTAAAATAAAAATTAATAAAAGCTGAAAAGAAATAATAAAAAAAAAAACAAATACTAATTACTAAAAATTACTAAAATTTAAATAAATCCGAAAATATTAAAATAAAAAAATATTAAAATAATTATAGTAGTTTATCAAATGATACTACAGTAACAATTTACACAACACCACCTCAATTTCACACCATCTTCATAACAGCTCTAACCTTACTATTTTTTTTATATTTTTTTTAATTTTATGTTTAATTAAACAAAAAATATAAATAGTTAAATAAAAAAATAATCATTAATATGATGAAAAAAACTAATAAATAAATACATTTATTCATTTAATAATATTATTTATATTTATAATAAATATAAATATTTTTTAACTTTTAATTTTAATAATTAATTCTAAAATAAATAGAATTCTAAAATAAATAAATAAATATAACTAAGCAAATAAATGGAAATAAATAAATGCAAAAAACCAAACAAATCAATCAATCAATCAATCAAATGTTGGATTTGTTGATTTCATTGTATTTATTTGTTTGTTTGTTTCTTGCCATATCAGCACGAATGGCTTTTGTCACAGCAAAGATGAGTATTTTAAAAGCAAATGATACAATAAAAACTATAACTGCTCTCAGTTATTCATGAGTGACTCCTGGATCTCTGATTCATTAAACACACACTCTGTGTGAACCTGCTTCACGGAGCCACGTGTCTCTGTCAGCGCAAAGACAATAATAAAGACGTCAGGTGTCAAACCTCAGATGTGTGCCGACGCCCCCTGACACCTGCCTCCACCAATCAGAGCGCAGGACAGATGTCCGGTGAGTGACCTCATCAGTCAGACGCTCAAGGACAGAGAGACACTCGGATCACTGACCCGCATACATAACCACCCACAAACACATCACAGCTTCACAGACTCTGATTATCAGACATAACATGTGAAATCATTTAGTTTACAGTCTTGTGATCGCCACATACTGACACATAAGTGCTTCCTGGTTTAAAGGGCCAGCGCAGCTATTATTACTGATCAGAATCACTTCTGTGCAAAAACAAGCTCAGAATTATTTTGTGGTGAACTATTCTATCTTTATATATTAATATATTACTATATTATTACTTATATATATATATATATATGTGTGTGTGTGTGTGTAGATATACACACACACATGCATGTATATATTTAACAAAAATATGTTATGTTTATACATTTAAAATATTTATTATATCAATAATATTATTAAATATGGAAATACATGGACATATCTTCAAAATATATACTGTATGTGTGTGTATTTATATATATTTATAAATATATAGACATAAATAAATATTTATTATATAAATAATTTAATAATTATAAACATGTATTAATGGTAATGTTTATTTATTAATTATTAGTAGCTACTATATTCTTAAAGTGAACAAAACAATAAAAAAGAAAATGATATAACATTGATAATAAATAAAATATAAATAAAAATACTGAAAATATAACATTGCAATGCTTGTTTTTAATAATAAATATTGCATTACTACATTTTTTATATTTTGTATTATCTGTATTTTTATTTTATATAACAATAATTATATATTATCTTTATAATAAATCTAAAATAAATAAAATAGAGAGTTTTCCACTTGTTTTAACCATCAACTTCTCTAAACTTATTTGATATTTTCCAGCAGACACATTCAGCAGCGTGACCTCTGAAAATAAACCTTTCTAAAGCACATAATGTCTAAACTCATGCTGATGAATGGACTGAATGTAAAAGCAGTTTTTGAATGCGTCTCACAGACGGAGTACAACAACGTTAATATTCACACGCAGCAGGAACAAGAAACATTAGCGTGTCGCTCCTCACATCTTCACCAGAAGACAAGACCAACGCAACAATAAAGAGACGATTTATCACAAAAGAGCCAGACACACCAAACCCACAGACGGGTCAAGAGAGAAGAGAGGAATTCATGGAGAAAAACACATTTAAAGACAAACTCAAGGCTGCGGTTCCTCCGTTCAACACAAACTATACCTGAAACACCATTATAACACAACAAAAGCCATCAAATCTGCTCCTGACAGACACAAGGTCTGCAGCGAGTGAATGTGAATATATACCACTGCAGTCTTAATGAAATGGAGGGGCGGTTTCTTCTTCCACACAACGCTTTAGCTAATTATTCCTGCTGTAAATTTATTTTTATACGTCCTAATAAAGCCTTTTATGCATGACTGGAAATGTTGTGCTCGTCAAATGTTTTTGTCTTTGACTCTTGTGCATTGTTCACGCATCAAACAAGTTTTTATAACAAAGAAAACAAAGACGAGCAGAATACTTTTATGAAATATTCACAATATTTGTGCTAAAATCAACGGGAAAAATATTCTAAAAATTCCTTAATGTTAAATACTTGTGATAAATGATATCATATCAACAATATTAACAAGATCACATATTAACTAGATTTCACACGACTGCACTTCCAGGCTTTTGTTAAAATTAAATGAGCAATGCAAAAAATGAAAAAATCTGAAATAATTCTGCATCAACGTAATGATGAAGTGATTTTTTTTATAAATATTTTGAATTTGTTTTTATTTTTATTTTCTGTTTTCATTTTACTTTTAGTTAGTTTCAGTAATTTAGTTGTGTTTTTTTTGCCCTTTCTTAATTTGAATTTTAATTGTTAAATGCCGATAGCTTTTATTTTTATTTGTTTGAAATGTTTTAGTAAATCAAATTAAAACTAAAAAAAGAGAATAAAATCATTTTAAATAAAATAAGTTGAGAAAACTCAAAAATCTGCTGAACGTGGATGCCTTAAACTTTTTTTTTTTTTTTTTTTACAGTATATGTTTCTGTTATTTTTATTCGTTGTTTAAATGTCTATATAGTTTTTTGTTCATTTATTTCAGTATAAGTTAAATTAAAAGAAAATGAAAAAATTGTAATCATTGTGTAGTGTCTTTTTGTTGTTTTTAAATGTTTACATAGTTTTATTATTTTTTATTTCAGTTTTAGTTTTAGTTATTTTAGTACATTTTTAGTACACAAGTTAAATGTCTTATTCTTATTCTCTGATTAAATGTAAGAATTTGACTCAAAAGATAATGCACACTTTCAGAGAAATGGCTTTTTAAAGGTAAAAATGCCCATAAAAAGGTAAAAATCAATTTAAACATATTGGAAAAGATTAATTTCTGTCAGTGTGAACTGACCATCACACAGAATATAAAGAAAATCTAAATCTTTAGGAGTCAGCTGTCCACGGCAGTCCTTAAGATACCAGCACAATAACACACTCAGCAAAATATCCTCTAATTATCGTTATCAATAAAATCCCAGAAAATATCGAGATATTATTTGTGTCAATATCGCACATCATCCCTGGGCTGAAGCCCTCGACCGCTAATCGCCTGGCGCTCTGATTACCAGCGTTTGCTTTAATGGGCAGCGTTCATTAAGCTAATGGATATGAAGAGCTGGAGAAACCAGGTGAAATACAGAGGAGAACGAGGTAAACGCTTGTCACTTCCACACACGCTGACAGAGAGCAGCTTCTACAATTATACGGCCTGCTTTTAATTACAGCAAATATGCCTCAGATGTCGGGCCACGATAAAACGAACATCCGCCCATTTCACTACAAGCTCTCTGAAACTAATTAGTGCTCATTACCTTCATTGCTTCAATAGCAGGATGAAAAAAGAGAGCTTTAAGCAACAATCAACAGGTAACTGAACATGATAAATTAAATTTTTTCCTCAATATATGAGCAGTAATTATTTAAAAATTCACATGTTCACCTTCTTCACAAACGTTGGCTTCTTCATCAGGAAACGATGCACTGAATGAAACTCTTAAACTGTTTCATGTCTATAGATTTGCTCCATCTCTGCTGGTTAGAAATGAAAACAGATTTGTTGGCACAGGTCAAACGGGACACTTTCTACATGTAATGAAGACCCAGAGCGTGATTTACAAGCCATCCACATTAATAATAGATCATGCAAACAGCATAATGCAGCATTTCACTCTCGCCTTAAAGGCCAAACGATGCATTAAAATGTATTTAAGCAGATTCGGTTGCTTTACACACTCCTGACTTGTTCATGATAAATTCATCCACAGGCGAATTTATAAAATAATTAAAATAAAATAAAATAATGTAAATTAAAAAATAATAAAAAATGTAATAATAAAAATGAATTTAAATAAAAACAATACACTTAAATAACAAAATAAAATTAAATAAAAATGATATTATATAAAAAAAAAAAAAAAAGTCAGCCACAGGTCATATAAACGGCACAATACAGTATTTCCCTCTTGCCATAAAGGCCAAAAGATGCATTAAAATGTATTTAAGCAGATTCGGTTGCTTTACGCACTCCTGACTTGTTCATGATAAATTCATCCACAGGTGAAGGAATAAAAAAAAAATATATATATATATATATATATAA
This sequence comes from Aspiorhynchus laticeps, assembly GCA_023376895.1. NCBI lineage: Eukaryota > Metazoa > Chordata > Actinopteri > Cypriniformes > Cyprinidae > Aspiorhynchus > Aspiorhynchus laticeps. The sequence continues at coordinate 38,270,502 of CM041804.1, read as the reverse complement.
TAAAATAAAGTAAAATAAAATAAAGTAAATGAAAAATAAAAAAAATAAAAATGAATTTAAATAATAAAAACAATACAATTAAATAACCAAATAAAATAAAAAATAAAAATAAAAATGAAATTATACAGTATTTCCCTCTTGCCATAAAGCCAAAAAGATGCATTAAATTGCCTTTAAACAGATTCTGTCATTTTATGCTCTCCTGACTTCTAATAAATTCAACCCACAGATGAAGAAATAATAAAATAAACAAACAGTAATTTAATTTAAATAAAAAAAAACAATAAAATTAAAGCAAAATAAAAAAATAAAAATGATTAATTAAATCACAAATTTTTTTTTTTAAAAAAATAAGCCATCCACAGATCCAGCAAATGGCACAACACAGTATTTCCCTCTTGCCATGAAGCCCAAAAGATGCATTAAAATGCATTTAAACAGATTTGGTTGCTTCATGCTCTCCTGACCGGACTGACTAAACGTTTATTTTATTTCAGTGTTTCAAACTGGATTTCAAGAGCCAGTCATCTGTATTTCTGCGCTGGGAATATCAGTAATGAATAAAAATGGCTTCATAAGAGTCGAGCTAGAGGACTTGTTCAAGTCATTTAGGAAGCAGCAGCTCATAAAAGACTTTTAATGAAATATTCCCTGAAAAAAGCACAGAGAGAGACGCCGAGAGGATCTTTAGACCCGAGTGACACGGAGCCATTAGGATTCTGTAAAACAGGCTGGAGTTTCTTCAATCCAGCGGCCAGAATCTCAAACGCACTTCTGAACGGATCGCGTCTGATCTCACGCCAAAGCGATTCGATCCTGCTGGAGAATAAAGCAAGAAGCTGTGAAGCAGAAAAACCCTGTTTATCCCTTTTCAAGGTGAATATTCTTCTCCTGCTTTCAGAGATTTCATCACAATCCCATTATCTGCACTGGAGAGTGAACTTCAGAACGACCTTATCACAAAATTAACTTCACAACTACAGCCAAAGGAAAAGAAGTAGAAGCAATTAATAAGATAAATCCAGAGGGATCCAATCACACCGTCCCAGACAGAGCGACACAAACTTGAGAAAAGCTATCTGGAATATAAAGCCATGATAAATGTTGAAATGCATCGAATTATCAGCTGTTTTTGGGTTACTGTACGCCTGTTTGACGTGTTTCTGAAGTGATTGTATCTGTCTGTAATGAGATAAACGCCTGAGAGAGACGAGAACTTCAGTCTGAGAGAGATGAACATTAGAAAAACAGCCTTATATTAACAGACGGATATACTGTAGTCATATTTCAGCTTAAAATTATAAAAAAAAAAAATTGCCTTAAATGAAGCATATATTTAGCACTGTTAGGTTTTGTGTGTATTGCAACATTATTTTCTTTTTCTTTAATTAAGGCAGGGTAATACTATCATGACACATAAATCCTAAATAATATTAAGAATTAAAGAAAATTTAGTGTAAAAAATGTGCTTAATTATTCAATATAATGAAACCTGTTTTAGAATTATTGTGTAAAATATAATTTCTAATTTCTTTCTTTTGATTTTGGGGTGAAATATGAGATGGACATGACAGGGATTTTAAATGAGAAGAACATTATTAATATATATATATATATCAAATAATATATATATATATATATATATATATATATATATACCAATTAAATAGAAATAACATCTGCTCTAAAATAAAATAAAGTAAAAACTTAAAAATTAAAAATAAAACAGCAAAAAAAAAAAAAAAAAAATACAACAAAGCACAACTAAATAAAATAAAACACAACACAACTAAACAAAACAAAATTAAAAATGTAAATAAAAAATATATTAAATTAAAAATTAAAAAAAAAATCTCAGTAATTTAAAGGATTTACTCAGATAAAAGATGAAATTTATTGTATGTTATATTCCTAAGTTGTAAGTTGTTTTTGATAAAAGCATCTGCTAAATAAAAGAAATAAATGTAAATAAATAAATGCATCTGCTAAATAAATTAAAGGTCTATGAGTGTCTATTGCTGGTCAGTGTGCAAAACTCTATAATCGTTACTTTATTAATCTTTAAAGCACAATAAATTCTGAAAGTGCTTAAACTGAATAAGTGCTAAAGATTGTTGTGATCAGTGAACAGAAGAGCTCATGTGAAACAACAGAGCCGTGATATTACACGACTAATGTTCAAACACATTTTAGAGATCATACAGTACATCTATAAGAGTCACGCTCAGAGAATGAAGCTGATGGATCACATCGAGCCTCACCACAGATTCAGGATTCCTCTTTGTTCCTCCAGACGAGAACAGAGAAGAAACACAGCAGCACATGTTTAATAGCAGACATCATGACACACTACTGTGAGAAACGTGAGGAGAACAGCGCAGACATCAAAGACACCACATCAGAAACCTCTCGAGTAAAAACCGTCTTCAGTCCTAATGTTCTGCTGTTCACACAGAAGACAAGAGAAACACTCATTCACAGAAAACTAACCAAAAACAACTGATCTGATATTCTGCTCATGCAAACACTGCAGTGCTGTGCAAATCTAGATTTTTTTAAAGAATGTTTGACCGATTTAAAATTTCAATAATTTTTTTTTTTTTTTTTTTTTCAACAAAGAAGGGGAAGAGAGAGAGAGAAAAAAGGAGAATGGGGGATAGAGAGAGAGAGGGAGAAAAAACAAAAACAAAAAAACAGACAATTTGCTTCAATACCTGCTGACAAAAAGAGAAAACAACCGAAGACACAACATCAAAGAGACTGCAGCAACAACCAACATCTGTATGAATCACAATAAATTCTAAATGTTAAATGTTATTGAGCAGCACACATAACTAATATTACAAAATAAGTTTTGAAGCAACAGCAGATCAAGACAATGTGTGTCTGTGAGCACCTGTTTTTACACCAATGTGAATGCTTGAGTGTACACCTGTGTGTGTGAGCGCGCTTGTGTTCATAAGGTTCCTCCATGTAAATGTTTAATAGTGTGTGTGGGGAACAACAGCCCCATCCCGCAAGGCATGAAGCAGGCACGGAAAGGACCCGGGCCCCAAACATCCGGAGGCCCCCCAGGAGAACCACCGCAGGGACAACCGCGGCCTCCACCCAAAAAAGGGCAGAGGAGAGCCCGAAGGCGGGACCTCCGACAGCCACAGTGTAGGCGCCCCAGGGTGCCGTGGCGGCAAGCCCGCAGGTTCCACCGGCAGCCGACCACACCAGGGCGGACCGGGCCCTGGGCCCGGAGACCCAAAGGCCCCCCACCCCACAATCGGGGCCCAGCAAGGCCAGTAGGGCCAGGCCCCGCCAATCGACCGCCGAGAGTGTGCCGGTGCTCGCCCGAGCATCCTGCCCCGGCGCGAGAAATCACCAACGCACCGGCGGCATCCTCCACCGGCAGGGCATGGTGGTGGGGTGGGGGTCGACTAAGATGATGAGTGAGGCGGAGTCTAAGGCCCGACCTGACACATAGACGTAGACGACAAGCACACATATACACAAGCATATGTTCCCACCCTCATGCACGCAAACAAATATTCACACCTTCGTCCCACATGTAGACACACAAAAATGGACACGGTATCCACACTCACACTCCCCATATGCACTCTATACTCCTAGGTCCAGGCAGCACCACCCCCAGAGGGGTAGCCAGCGCCCGATCCCGGAGCTAAACCCCCTTCGCTCCGGCGTGGGGACAGGAAGACCACCCCGGTCCCCGCAGCAGCAGAGAAAATCAACAGCCCAGACCCCGACCGGGCGGCCAGCTCATCCTCACAGCCCCCGGCCCCAGACAGAGAACAGAGAACAGGGGTGTGAGAAAAAAAAAAAAAAAAAAAAAAAGAAAAAAAAAAGACGACCCCATGCTTCACCCCACCCGCTCAAATGTAGTGTTGGTGTGTGTTGTTCTAAGGTGCTTTAAAACAGGGGTGCTTTAAAACAGGGGAGGGGCACCCTCCACAAGCTTGTGTCAGCTCGTCCCCTCCCTAGAGCCCTCAATGTCTATGTGCAACTTAAAATTGAGAAGTGGGCACTGGCACCAGAGGGAAGGCTGAATGAACAGACCGCCCTCCGGATGCCATTCAGTGTGCCCACCCCCAAGGCCCTATATGTATGTGTCATGTGACAGTAAGTAATGAGAATGTCTAAGCTGTAATGTGTAATTGAGATGCAGGCGGCCACGAGGAGACAGAGGAGTACCACCTCCCCCGCATCCCAGCGACTCACCCGCACCTCAAAACCCTACCTATGTGTTGGTATGATGGAGCGGGAGAAGTGAAGCCTTAGGGATGGGGAGGAAAACATCAGAGGGGGCAAAATACCCCCCCTCTCTGGAGCCAGCTCCCCCGCTGACCCCCATAGGCACCCCCGTTACCCCAAATCTGCCCAGGGCGGGGGGCCCAGGCCCATCCAGACCAGGGCTCATGGCAGCCCGGGGCGGCCCACCAGACCCCACAGCAGAGGAAAAACTACCCCACCCCATCATCCAGTCACTTCCCAAACTACATAAGACAATAAGACACCCAGGTAGAGCCCGTATACCCCGCCTCTATTGGACCCCCCCCCGCGGAGGCACCGATGCATCGAAGACCCCCACACCAGAGCCGGGCCCAAGCGCATGCACCAACCCATGCTCCCGGCGGCACACCAACCAGGACCCAAGCCCCCCAGGCCCAGCCGTAACCCCAAGCCGGAGGCAGAGCGTCCCCAGATCCCCAAACCCCCCCCGGACCAACCCCGGAACAGTGCGGCTGCCAGGCTGGCAACCTACATCCGCCGGCACAGGTATCCCCAGCAGCGCCGCATGCCGCCGCCAGAGAAACAGCATCCAAGAGTCACCAATACCCCATCCAGGCCAAGGCCGCAGCCCCAGCGCCGAACCCCCCAAGAAACCCATCCCCAGGGAACCCCCAGATGCCCCAGGCCCATATTGCCACCCCACGCCAACAACAAAAACCACAGCCGGACAGAATCGGGACCCCCACCCACACTAGGTGATGGAGCTGATCAAAGGAGCCCAGATAGATTGATCTAATGTGTCAGCAGAAGCTGTTTCAAGGCTAATATAATCCCACAAATAATCTCTATATTGGTTGATATTAAGATTATTTTTATTTTTCCAGTTCATGAGGACAGTCTTCTTAGCAATGCATAGGGCAGTGAAAGCCATGTGGATTGTGTTATCTTCTGTAGTGACACCATCTAGGTCGCCCAACAAGCAGACTAAAGGAGAGGCTGGAATAGAGCATTTAAGACACTTTGATAAGTCTTCACAAATCCTGTACCAGTACCTCTGAACAGGTGGACAGAACCATAGAGCGTGGATGTAGTTGTCAGGTGTATTGCCTTTACAGTGTGAGCAGTTGTTAGAAGCTGTAAAACCCATCCTGAACATCCGATGACCTGTGTAGTGCACTCTATGCAGAATTTTGTATTGTATTAATTGTAATCCAGGATTTCTAATCAGTTCAAAGGTTTTTAAACATATCTGAGACCAGAAATTATGGTCCCAGCTTACTGATAGATCTGCTTCCCATTTTGCAATAGGAAGTGATACTGATTCATCTATATTGGAAAGTGCCCTGTATATTTTAGACATTAATTTGGGGGTTTTGAGATTAAGAAAATCTGACACACTTGGTGGTATTTGTAAATTGATATGATTAGACTTAAATTTCCTTTTTACAATAGATTTAATTTGTTGATATTCTAAAAATCTGTTCTTATTAATCCCATATTGTTTAATTAATTTGTCAAAGGGAATAAAGTCTGTCCCTTCGAATATATGTTCCAGGTATTTAATACCTTTACAACTCCAATCTGTGAAGTTTATCATATTGTTGTTTCGCAATATGTCAGGATTGTTCCAGATGGGGGTACGTTTGCATGGGATTAGTGAAGACTCCGTCATTTTTAGAAACTCCCACCATGCTGTCAGAGAAGAGCTGATACTGATGCTTTTAAAGCATACGTGTCGTTTACTGATCGAGCTAATGAATGGCAGATCCGAAATCTCTATATTATTGCATAATGCCTGTTCTACATCTAGCCAAGGCTCATCTAAGAGGGTGTGTTTTAACCACCCTGAAATGTGTTGAAGCCTATTGGCTAAGAAATAGTGGTAAAAGTTAGGTAGATCTAGTCCTCCTTTATCCTTGGTCTTTTGCAGCGTTTTTAAGCTAATACGCGGGGGTTTACCTTTCCAAAGGAATTTAGAGATGGAGGAGTCCAAAGATCTAAACCAGTCAGGTGGTGGTTTGCTCGGGATCATTGCAAATAAATAATTAATTCTTGGCAAAACCATCATTTTTATTGAGGCGACTCTTCCCATGAGTGATATGGGTAGAGACCTCCATCTGGTTAGATCATCTTCTACCTTCTTTAAAAGTGGGATGTGGTTTAATTTAATCAAATCTGCCAGTTTAGGAGAAACATTAATACCTAAATATTTAATATTTCCAGATTGCAGTGGAGTGGAAGAATTCTGGAAGGAGCAATTAATTGGAAGAACTGTTGATTTTAACCAGTTTATTGAATAATCTGAGACTCTTGAGAAAGAGTTTATTAATGTAATTACCTCAGAGAGAGTGGTTTGTGAATGTTGAAGAAAAAGTAACACATCATCTGCGTAAAGACTAACTTTATGTTAATAAAAAAAAAATTAATGTTTAACTAGCCAACTTAAAAATGTAACTATAACATGATGATTCTTTTTCTTTTCTTTTTTGAATCTACTATGCTGTTTTCTGGTAAAAAAAATAAAATAAATAATAAATAAAAGCACCAGAACCACAGCACATTAAATTTTCTAATTAATGTACATGTTTCTACATGCACAAATATAGTATATTTTTAATATTTGTTTAATGGCATCTTTTTTTGACTGAAGGCGAGTATCACTGATACCAGTACTACTGATGTCTCTAGGATCTTGTTCTATTTTCCCTAATATTTAACCATTGATTATAACCATTCAACATTACAGTATTTGAGAGCTATCATTTTTAACATTTTTGGGGTGTACTCACTTTTGTGGTCAGCGGTTTAGACATTAATGGCTGTGTGTTGAGTTATTTTGAGGGGACAGCAAATTTACACTGTTACACAAGCTGTACACTCACTACTTTACATTGTAGCAAAGTGTCATTTCTTCAGTGTTGTCACATGAAAAGATATAATAAAATATTTACAAAAATGTGAGGGGTGTACTCACTTCTGAGATGCTGTATATATATATATGCCAAAAATCATTAGGATATTAAGTAAAGATCATGTTCCATGAAGATATTTTGTAAATTTCCTACTGTAAATATATCAAAACTTAATTTTTGATTAGTAATATGCATTGCTAAGAACTTCATTTGAACAACTTTAAAGGTGATTTTCTCAATATTTTGATTTTTTTGCACCCTCAGATTCCAGATTTTCAAATAGTTGTATCTCAGCCAAATATTGTTCTATCATAACAAACCATACATCAATGGAAAGATTATTTATTCAGCTTTCAGATGATGTATAAATCGGTTTTGTGGTCCAGGGTCACATATTAATAATAGTAATTAATTAAACTACATTGTACAACTAACAGACAAATGTATTTGTATTTATGATGTGGTTGAACTAGTGAAGTTTATACTTTTCTACTGTAAGAATGTGACGACGACGTCTTCAGTAAAAGTTTCCAGAGCCCACAGACCAGACTCACTCAGTGACCTCATGCAATCAGAAGTTACAGACCTCGTTTGACTAATTACTGCACTCTGCCTTTCCCCAGAGATGCGCTTGTGAGGCACAGTTACTGTCGAGTCCAAGTCAACGTGAGCAGAAACCGGCCTCCAGTCGTCTCCAGACGGGACTTTCAAAGAGTCAAGAAGTAAAGCACTGTGTGACAAGAAGAGGACATTACATCACCACCAGACACACGCTTTCCATCAGCTCACGCCGTTATATCACACGTCATACTGCATCATGCACCTGTGCAACAAGCACTAGATCCTGAATTAGGCATGTACGTTTTTCAGCACAGCGTAAAAATGTGATTTACTGAACAAACTAAGGCTTTAAAAAAAACAAAAAACTTGTCAATATTGCTGCAACTAGCACTTAACTTTTAGTTGTAAATAAAAGATTGTTGGAGTATGTTTTACACTAAAATACTATTTTGGTCTTTAATTGAGTAAATTGTTTCTACATCTATTGCAGTGTAGTAAATATGTCTACCGTTACATCCATATTAATGAATACAATCTGACAAAGCTGTAAAAAACTATTTTTAAATTGTACAAAAATACAAAAAATACTATTTCAGTCTTTCTATTTCAAAATTTCACGTTTAATTTATTTCATCAATGCATTTACATCTAATTCAATTCATTAATTTACTTGCTGTTTCTTTGTAATTACTTGTGAAATTTACTAGCAATTTTTGAGTGAAAATTGATTTTTTTATTGAAAGCATAGATAAATTAACTAGTGGGAAAATGGTCCATTTTTAGAAATTGCTAGTATATTTCACAATTAATTACAAAGAAATGGCAATTTTGAAGTAGAAAGACTGAAATAGTATTTTCCTGAGCACCCAAAGCAGCTCTATATTTAAGTTTGGATATATAAATATATACATTAGTACACTCACATAAAGTGATACATACTATATTGCAAAAAACTGCTTGATTTTTTTATTTATTTTGTTGCAAAAATTAACTACATTATCATTCAGTTTTTTTTAAAGTTGTATATATAAGTATATCTAAATTTACCACATGTAAATCGATATATATTACAGCAAATCTCTTAATTACTTGTATTGTTTCAAAATGTAAACTATATTATTGTCCAGCTCTTTATATAAATATGGATAAATAAGTATGTCCAGCTTCATTTGCATACATACAGTACACTCAACGTAAAGTGATGTATATTAGCAAATCTCTTGATTGTTTATTTTGTTGCAAAATCTAAATTATATTATAACCAAAGTCTAATCTCCTAAATGCAACTATAAGGCATAAAGATAATAAACATCATAATTTTCTGTTAAGACAATGTGCACAATACCAATACATTTGACTATGATTTTTGACTTCATACGCTCCGATCAGATGAAATCACACACACAACGGCTCAAAAACACGCGAGTGCACCTGAGAAAACCTCAGATGATGATGAATCCTGCAGAGGACCGAATCGCTGTAATGTGGCGTCTTTGGCAAGACGGATCTTTTCCTGGCAACAGAACAGAACGAGAAACATTCGCTACGGGCCACCAGCAAGACCAATCCGTCATTCATGACACCCACCGGCGCCCAAAGATCTGCAACTTTCCAGAAAGCGACAAAATTCCCACCAAACGTCTGACATGCGGGCGTGAAGCACTGTTCACTGCGATAAACGCTTCCATGTGCCTCCAGAGATTCAGATCGCATGATCACAAACCCACCGAATGTACAAACAAGGATGCGTTTTACACTTTTACAGGTCATTACGTCATATCACATATTGTTGTATTTATGTCAAGCACAAAAGTTTGGTCAACATATGCTGGAAATAAACTATCAGTCCAGAAAAAAACAACCGTCGTGCGCCAGCTGCAAGATTTTAAAGGGCAAGTTCACCCAGAAATGTCATTAAAAATGCACTTATCCTCATTTTGCTGTATGACTTACTTTCTTTTGTGTCAATGTTTTGAAGAACACAGAGGTATAAATAACATTGACTTTCAATGTATGGACAAACACAGAGATATTTTTTAAAATAATTTCTTCCACAGAAGAAAGCCATACATGTTTTGAATACATAAATAATGACAATGATAATTTTTGGGTGAGACATCCCTTTAAGAGCTTGATCAGAACAAGTTTTTTTTTTTTTTTACTGAACAATGACAAAACCGATAATATTATGACAATCTGACCACAAACAACCATAACGTTGTACTGCCATTGTTTGTGAGACTTAACTGCTAGTTTTGAGAACATATTTTACACAAAAATTCAATTATATCAGTCTCTTTATGATGATATGAGCTAATTAGGACACAGTCAAAAGTTAAAACTAAATATATACAAAATTCACAGAAACATACAGTGCATTAAACATACTGAATCAAATCTCTAAATAAAATAATATTTATTTAATATATAATATAATATTAAAATAATTATAAAAAATCATATTAAAATAACATGGTGACTGGAGTAGATTGTTCAAAAGTTTGAGGTTGGTAAGATTTTTGAATGTTTTTGAATGAAGTTTCTTCTGCTCACCAAGGCTGCATTTATTTGATTAAAAATACAGTAAAAATGTGAAATATTACAATTTAAAGTAGCTGTTTTCTATGTGAATATCTGTTAAAATGTCATTTATTTCTGTGATCAAAGCTGTATTTTCAGCATCATTACTCAGTCTTCAGTGTCACATGATCTTCAGAAATCATTCTAATATGCTGATTTGCAACATTTCTGATTATTATCAATGTTGAAAACAGTTGTGCTGCACAATATTTTTGTGGAAACAGTGATACATTTTATATTTCAGGATTCACTGATGAATAGAAAGTTCAGAACAGCATTTATTTCAAAATGATTATAAATGTCTCAACTTTCACTTTTGATCAATTCACACAATGTCCAGCCGCTCTGTTTCTGTTACTTTAAGCTATTTCCTGTAACTGTGAAAGCCATTTCCTGTTCTCATCTATCTCCACCCACTGAAGAAAACCCAAGGAGATTCACCCGCAGGAACTCAGAAAACACCGATGTAAAGAACAAACAGCAGATAAAAACACAGTGGACGGGTCTTTAACGACTGACCGGTGCACGGTAATGAAAATCACCAACAGAAGCTCTCAGATATTACGATCTGATACCATAAACTGTGTGCTGTTTTACTGAGCACATCTACAGCATACAGCACAGGTTATTCTGGGTTAAACTACTGAGTGCTGGGAATCCAGTCCTGCTGCTGTGTGTTAAAGCACAGCTGATACTCTAGGATGAGCTGAGAATCAAAGCCTCTCAGACACAAACATGAACACAAACACAGAGACCAGAGCGCCGACGGCACTCACACTCGCTCAATAATTCTGCATCTCACCTTCAGACGGACCAAACACACCCGAGCCTGAACCACACTGTAATCATGCTACACACACAATCAATAACTCAATCAATGATACAGCACATGACAAAATAATCAACACTACACACATACTTAGCCATAGTTTGGGGACATCAGAGGACGTTCTCATTGCAAAAAAAAAACAACAAAAAAAAAAAACAATTATAAATAATAATAATAATAATAATAATAATACATATATAAACACACACACACACACACATAAACACATAGTGTTTAGAAGTCTGGAATAGTGTTTCAAATTCAGAATTTAAGAATCTTTCAATTCATCAGGTTGGATTTGAACTAATTGGCCACAACACAAGTACAATTATAATTTGAACTGGAATGACAAGTAGAGGAATTCACTTAATTATCATTTTAAAAACTTAAACACAGGTGACGCATTCGGGGAAATTAAGTGTTCTTCCACCCTCATCCACAAAAGTTAAATGTATATCTATCTAACCATCCACCCAGCCATCCATAATATTCATCCAACCATCCAACAAACAATCATCCATCCATTCAACCACTCATTCATTCATTCATCCATCCATCCATCCAACAAACCATCATCCATCCATTCAACCACCCATTCATCCATCCATCCATCCATCTATCCAACAAACTATCATCCATCCATTCAAACCATAATACAACATCAAACCATTAAAATCATCATCCAACCATCCATCCAACATCATCATCCATCCATCAAACCATCAAATCATCATTCATCCAATAATCCATCCATCTCCCCATCCATCCATCCATCCATCCATCCATCCCCACAATCATCATTTTAACTATTTATGGCCCATAAACTCCATTTACTTAAAGTATTGTGTTTGTTTGTTTATTCCCAACACTTTCAAATTCAAACAACAGTCATTCAGAAATGTTAAAGCCTTTCTGGTGTCTGAGCTTGTGACTCGTGATCATACGGTCTCACACACAGACATTTTGCATAACGCATAAACAAATAAATAAAGCCCACCAACATTCCTTGAATATAAGTTGATATGATTTTATACAAAACCAGCTCACTGAGATCTGAAGACTTCTGACAAAACACTCACCCGTTCACAATAACACTTCCAGTAAGTGGTCCTTAATAACTGAGTCTTGACTGGCGCTGTCAGAGCGGCTGTGACTGACCGGAGATCAGCAGGCGGTCAAACACCGCTCAACACTCACTAAACTCTGACCCGATGAAGAACACGTCTAAGAGCTCCGTTTGCTCAATCCATGGCTTTAAAAGAGCTTTTCCACTGGAATGACAGTAGACTAATTACACGCTGAAACTCACTGACACTAACAATCCTGATCCGAACGGCTTCCCAGAACAACCTGCTAAATCCACTGGAAACCCAAACAAATCACCACCAAACAACTGTGCTCACAGAATCCCACTGCGCCCAGTCAAATAATAATAATACTAAAATTGGATAAATATATATTAGATATTTATTATTATATTGTAATTTTTATTGCTAATTATTAAGTTTTGTTATTGTTACAATAATTGTTGTTATTATTATAATAATTATTACATAACTATATGTGACCCTGGACCACAAAAGCAGTCTTAAGTCGCTGGGGTATATTTGTAGCAATAGCCAAAAATACATTGTATGGGTCAAAATTATAGATTTTTCTTTTATGCCAAAAATCATTAGGACATCAAGAAAAAATCATGTTCCATAAAGATATTTTGTACATTTCCTACCGTAAATATATCAAAACTTAATTTTTGATTAGTAATATGCATTGCTAAGAACTTCAGTTCAATATTTTGATTTTTTTTGCATCCTCAGATTCCAGATTTTCAAATAGTTGCATCTCAGCCAAATATTGTCCTATCATAACAATGCATAAATCTCAATTTCGAAAAAATTGACCCTTATGACTGGTTTTGTGGTCCAGGGTCACATATTATATAATTGCATAAAATATACAATAAATAATAATAACAGTTATTATTATTATTGTAATATTTATGTAATACTAATTAAACTACATTTCTTATTGGTCTGAGTCCAAAAAAAATAAAATGTAATACTTAGTTTAAGTGTTAAAGAACTGATTGAATCACTAAACAATGGTGGTGATGGACAAACGAAACTTGTAAATGTAAAAGTCACCACTGTTTATTTATTAACGCTACAAACAGCGGCACTTCAGAAAACCTTTGAGAAAAAAAGAAAGAAAGAAAAACACTTGACAGTAGTCAACATTTGAAGTGGATCAAAAAAATTAATCAGTTGTAAAGTTGTCCTAAGACAAGAACGGGTATTTTTTTGGTTTTAGGACAACTTTGATGAAAGGTTTTGATCCACTTCAAATGTTGACTACTGTAAATATTAGTTCAGGTTTCTATATGACGGCTGTAAAATGAGAGAGAAACTCCTGATTCGTCTGTGATTTTCACAAATTATTCAATCTCTCAACAAACCCAAACAAAAAACACTGAATAAACATTAATTTAGCTCCTTAGCAGCAGGAAACTGAATCGCACATCACACTAAATGAATCTGTTTACTCATGAAAACACTTCATCATCATGGTTATCATCTTCAGATATGATGATCCGACTCTAAACGCAGACGCACATTCATAAGCACATGAATCACACACACGATGATCCAGACGGGGATGGTTTAATGCTCTCTGCAGGTTCCTCTGCTGCTCAACATAAAGGACTTAAAGGATTAGAGAAAATAATCTGAATGATCCCATTACAGTATCTACAGCGCTGACATACGGCATGAGCACATCAGTGTGATTCTACTCTCACGGATATACTATTACAGCTTTTAGTCATTTTAAATTAGATTTTATTTTTATACTTTCTGCTTTCTCTCTAATTTCAAAATTTGTGTTATTTTTATTTAGTTATTATTTTTTATTTTCATTTTGAGTAATTTTAGTATCACTGATATACTTGTTTTTGCTAATATTTTAAATTAGATTTTATTTTTATATTTCCTGTTTTCATTTTAATTTTAGTAATTAGTTTAGTAATTTGGTCATGTGTTGTCAATTTTATTTAGTCATTTAATATTTATTTTATTTTATTTTAGTGTTTAGCTATTTTTTTATTACTGATATACTATTATAGTTTTTGTAAATATTTTTGATTTTATAGTTGATTTTAATTTTAATAAATGTTTTCTTAATATTTTTGTGTTTTGTCATTTATTTAGTTATTTTAGTATTTTTAAGTATTTAATAATTTTAGTATCACTTATATACCATTATAGGTTTTGTTAATATTTTGAATTTGATTTTTATATTTTACATTTAATTACATTTAAATTTTACCCAAAGTGTCAGTCAGTAATTTAGTTGTGTTTTTATCATTTTTAATGTAGTTATTTTAGTACTCTTCTATTTTAGTATTTAGTTATTTTTGTTTTTTTCAGTTCATCAGCTTGAAATGATAAATATTGCTCTGGCAACTAGTGGAAATAAACTAAGACTTTTCTAATATTTTATTATTCTATTATTTCAAGTAACAAAAATCATATTTTATAGTTTTATATATTGTGATCAGCTGAGCTGATGCAATTACCAAGAATGTGTTTCTGTCCGTTTTAAGATTTTCCATGCATGAAAAGCAAAGAAATAAAAAAGCATCAAACATTTCTGTGCATTTCACCACCAGAATCCATCCACATATTCCCACAATCAACAATTAATTTGGACTACATGCAATCTACTGCATATATCGAGTTACTGCATTACAGAGGATCATGATGCAAAGATTTGAAAAAAGTCCAAGAACAGACATCATCTGAAATATCCATGTTTCTGAATCTACAATAAACACACTACTGATCTGATTAAAATGTGCATTTTGAAGAATTGAGCTCTATTCAATATTTCCCTACAAAGGCCAGCGTGTCTGTTTTCCACACACCTGCATGCTTTTACTTCAGTCCTGAGTCATTTCATCCAAACATTTCAGCAGACAGATGTAAAAATGACTGCATGGATTGAAATAATGATGCGTTTGAGGGTCTTTAAAATGATTGAGGTGGGCTTATAAAAACACGGTCACATGATCTCAGACAGACACAGAAACCGCTGCACACTACTTAGTGGTCTGAAATACGACATGCTAAAGAAACCCACGTCTCTGTGTATTTATATCACTGTTACAGTAGCTGCTTCACTGAAAAACATCTCCACCTCAGTCATTATGAAGATCATGAACTACATGACTATTATTAGCTTCATAATCATCCTGCTATGATGTTTTTCTTGAAGAATGACAGTGCTTGAAGAATAAAGTTCTGCTTCTTCCTCTCATTTAAGTACAATGCAAATACAAATCCATACAAGTACAGACTAACTTTTTTTATCCAAGTAAAATGTTAAATTAAAAATAAATACTCAAGCGTAAAGCAAGTCTGATATATTGAAGACAACAAATGACTTTACACAGCCTATTGTGAAGCACTGCCTCATGAATATTAATTAGGTCACTTTAATGGACAGTCCAGTAAAGTTCTCTAGCAATGTCAGCATGACCTAATTAATATTCATGAATCTCACAGTTCAATACGATGACATCAAGAGCAGTCAGTCAGTGACCCGCCCACTTGATCCGCCTCAAATAAAACACTCCATCTGTGAGTTAAGAACCACAGCCGTTCACTGACTAAACACGAGTCAAGCTGGAACAGACAGACAGCGATGATGATATAAATAAACATAAATATAAATATTTAGGAGAGAGGATTTACATGAGGAGGAGTCAGACGGGATGAGTTCAGATACACACACACACACACACACACACAGAGATGAAGCACTGATGCTTCAATCTAAACTAAAGACAAAACCTAAAACAAAGCTAAACCTGAAACAAAAATGTAAATCAACTAGTCGACCCCCCACCCCACCACTATGCCCTGCCGGTGGAGGATGCCGCCGGTGCGTTGGTGATTTCTCGCGCCGGGGCAGGATGCTCGGGCGAGCGCCGGCACACTCTCGGCGGTCGATTGGCGGGGCCTGGCCCTACTGGCCTTGCTGGGCCCCGATTGTGGGGTGGGGGGCCTTTGGGTCTCCGGGCCCAGGGCCCGGTCCGCCCTGGAGTGGTCGGCTGCCGGTGGAGCCTGCGGGCTTGCCGCCACGGCACCCTGGGGCGTCTACACTGTGGCTGTCGGAGGTCCCACCTTCGGGCTCTCCTCTGCCCTTTTCTGGGTGGAGGCCGCGGTTGTCCCTGCGGTGGTTCTCCTGGGGGTCCCGTGCCCTGGGGGGCCTCCGGATGTTTGGGGCCCGGGTCTTTTCCGTGCCTGCTTCATGCCTTGCGGGATGGGGCTGTTGTTCCCCACACACACTATTAAACATTTACATGGAGGAACCTTATGAACACAAGCGCGCTCACACACACAGGTGTACACTCAAGCATTCACATTGGTGTAAAAACAGGTGCTCACAGACACACATTGTCTTGATCTGCTGTTGCTTCAAAACTTATTTTGTAATATTAGTTATGTGTGCTGCTCAATAACATTTAACATTTAGAATTTATTGTGATTCATACAGATGTTGGTTGTTGCTGCAGTCTCTTTGATGTTGTGTCTTCGGTTGTTTTCTTCTGTTGTTTTCTCTTTTTGTCAGCAGGTATCGAAGCAAATTGTCTTTTTTTTTTTGTTGTTGTTGTTTTTTCCATCTCTCTCTCTATCCCCCATTCTCCTTTTTTCTCTCTCTCTCTCCCCCTTCTCTGTTGACTTTCCCCACAACCTTTTTTTTTTTTTCCTTTCTTCTTTCTTCTTTCTCTCTCTTGTTTTCTCTGTCCCCTGGTCTTGTCTGTCACAGTGTGGTTAAGTAAAAGGGTATATAAAATTAAATTAATTAATTAATATAAAAAAAAAGATAAAAAAATAAAAAAATAAAAAAAAATATATATATATTTAATTAAAAAAAAAGAAAAGGGAAAAAAAAAAGAAAAAAGAAACAAGGCTGTGAATGATGATAGCATAGCCACGCATATGTACTGTCATGTGTTATCTGTGCTACTGACAGGCCAAAAAAAAAAAAAAAAAAATGTAAATCAAAACCTGAAACCCAAATCAAATCAATAAATAATAGAATAAAATAAAGTGCAAGAATAACATACACACACACGGATGAAGCACTTTTGCTAAAAATCTAAAACTAAAAACTAAACTAAAAAACAACACATTTTTTTAAATAAAACTAAACTAAACCTAAAACCTGTAATCTAAAACCTACAAAATATAAATAAAAATAAACAAATAAATAAATTATAAGAATAAAAGAAAAAAAACAAGAATAACATACACATGGATGAAGAACTGATGCTAAGTAAACTAAAAATTACATTAAAAATAAACAAACACAAACCTAAACCTGAAAGAAAACCCAAACAAAACTGAACAAAAAAACAGACAAAACAAACCAAAACAAAATACATGAATAACACACACACACATATGAAGCATTAATGCTAAGTATACTAAAACTAAAAACTACTCTCTCTCTCACACACACACACACACACTTCTCTACCTAAACTAAATTAAAAAACATCTATTCTTACAACAAAACAAAACAAAACCTGAACTGAAACCTAAAACCCAAAACACCAAACCAATCAACTAATCAATCAATCAAAATAAAAATGAAAAACTACACAGAATCAAGTCTGAATTTATGAGAGAATCATGAAAATGGCCAAAGCATCACTAACTCAAAGTCAGCAGGAAATGAAGGCCAGCACTGACGGGTCATTACACATACATGGCGTCTCTTCAGAAGGACAACGGAATATTCTCTGCTAAGAAAAATATGACATGAGGGCAAAACACATTTGATGTTTGTCTTTTTCCAGTGACCATAAAGTCCATTTCACTCCAGACTGCGTTTGGCTCGCATACGTTTATTTAATATCACTTACAGTCTCTCTGAAACATCCGCCTTCATTAATACTGTACGAGATGCATGAAAACTCGGGTTTGTTGTCCAATGAAAGCATGCATTTTTATGGGCAATAAAATCTTGTTTCAGCCAAATTATAAATATTGTAGCCAACATGCAGAACGACGTGCGTCACGACTGTAAAAGCCCTGAAACATCTTGAACAGAAACGCTGTTGTTTCTACCTGCAGGAGTCTGTCCTGAACTCTTACATCACTCTATACGGCCAGAAAGAGAACCATTCAGAGAAATTCATTTGAAAACAACAATCTGAAGGCCTTTTCCCTGGAGACGTGCCATTTATAATCCTCAAAACACACATAATGAAGACTATTTTAACATGATGTGTTAATATAATTCACTCAAACTCACACAGTCATTCATCATTCATGCTGTGATGTTCTGGGGGGTTGCTATGCAGTTGCTAGGGTACTGGGGGTGGTTGGCATAGTGTTCCTAGGGAGCTGTTACAGTCTTCAGGGTGGTGGTTGCTAGGGTGTTCCAGTGGAGTTGTGGTTGGTTTCCAGGGTGTTGCTTTTTTAGTTGCACCATCTTTTGGGTGGTGGTTGCTAGGGCGTTGCTATGGTGTTGTCTGTGATTGTCATCTGTTGCTATAAGGCTGATAGGGTGTTGTGGGTGATTACCAGGGTGTTACTAAGCAGTTGCTATGGTCTTCTGGGTGGTGGTTGCTAGGGTGTTGCTGTATCATTGCTATGGTGTTGTGGGTGGTTGCTAGGGCATTTGCTATGGTGTTGTCAGTGATTGTCAGGTGTTGCTATAAGGTTGATAGGGTGTTGTGGGTGGTTTCCAGAGAGTTACTAAGTGGTTGCTATGGTCTTATGGGTGGTGGTTGCTAGGGTGTTGCTGTATCATTGCTATGGTGTTGTGGGTGGTTGCTAGGGCATTTGCTATGGTGTTGTCAGTGATTGTCAGGTGTTGCTATAAGGTTGATAGGGTGTTGTGGGTGGTTTCCAGAGAGTTACTAAGCAGTTGCTATGGTCTTCTGGGTGGTGGTTGCTAGGGTGTTGCTGTATCATTGCTATGGTGTTGTGGGTGGTTGCTAGGGCATTTGCTATGGTGTTGTCAGTGATTGTCAGGTGTTGCTATAAGGTTGATAGGGTGTTGTGGGTGGTTTCCAGAGAGTTACTAAGTGGTTGCTATGGTCTTATGGGTGGTGGGTGATAGGGTGTTGCAGGTGATTGCCAGGGTGTTGCTATAAGGCTGATAGGGTGATGTGGGTGGTTCCCAGGGTGCTGCTGTGCAGTTGCTATGGTGTTGTGGGTGGTTGTCAGAGCATTACTAAGCAGTTGCTATGGTGTTCTGGGTGGTTGCCAGAGTGTTACTCAGAGGGTTGCTATGCAGTTGCTAGGGTACTGGGGGTGGTTGGCAAAGTGTTCCTAGGGAGCTGTTACAGTCTTCAGGGTGGTGGTTGCTAGGGTGTTCCAGTGGAGTTGTGGTTGGTTTCCAGGGTGTTGCTTTTTTAGTTGCACCATCTTTTGGGTGGTGGTTGCTAGGGCGTTGCTATGGTGTTATCTGTGATCGTCAGGTGTTGCTATAAGGCTGATATGGTGTTGTGTATGGTTCCCAAGGTGTTACTAAGCAGTTGCTATGATCTTCTGGGTGGTGGTTGCTAGGGTGTTGCTATGGTGTTGTGGGTAGTTTCCAGGGTATTGCTGTGCAGTTGTTCTGGGTGTTGCCAGGGCATGTTGCTATTATGTTCTGGATGGTTGCCGAAGTGCTGCTATGTGGTTGCTAGGGTGTTGTGGTGCTGTGAGGTGCTGTAAGGACACAGTGATTCATCAGGCCTGTTTCCAGGTTTGTGTGCAACATCAGACTCTAGATCCGTGCCTCTCAGACTGAAAATCCAGCCAGGGATTTGTTCTAAATTGTGTCTAATTTGGAGGAAAAGATTCTTTCATTGCACAATTGAAAAGAGCGCTTATTTTGAACAGACGCACCCCAAAGCGCACTGAAATCCACCCTCTGACTTATCATCAAAAGCGTATAAAGTACCTTTCCCCGTAAAGTCATTTCCCACCAAAAATGGATTTAAAAGTCGATTTTCTAAGATGCTAATAAACTAATTCAAGCCCGACGCAAGGCAGAGCTTTTCAATTCCGGCTCGCTTTGCTCAGATTTGTTCTACATGATGACTGGAACACAGAAGGGAAATCTCTCAAACTCTCAGCGTTTCAGGACAAAAACTCATATTTTCCTCATATTTTACAAAAGTAAATGACTGCAAAGTGAAAATACAGTCAACATCATTTCAGTTATTAACACAGAGCAGAACGTATCACCCGCATTAGCAAAGCCACTGAATGGTGTTAATTGCTGGAGTGTAAATAGCAGTAATACTAATTACGATAATGATTGTAATAATCACACCTAAGCGAGGCGACACACACATACACATACACACACACACACACACAGCTACTAGTGATTGCAATCACTGGTAATTACAATGAAGTCTCTTTCTAAGTGTTCTGTTTCTCACATTGTTCAAATAAATGACGTTTGAGATACCTGGAGACATTCACACGCATCCTGAAGGAGACTTTAAATGTCTGATCACAGCCGCAGAAAACAGCCTTCAGCTCTGTTCAGAGAATACATGTCTGTTCCTACATAATGTGTCTGAAATCAACTTCTGTCAGGTTTTCTGTAAGGGAAAGTGTGTATTTGAGGTGCACTGACTGCTCACCATGTTTTTCACCATGTTTTTTACGCAAGACACAACAGGTAAACAGGGTAAACATGCAAGTAATATATATCAACATACTTCCACAATTGCACAGTTTTCTGACATTAACACTTAACTGTGATGTTTTCTTTCCACTAGTCTAAATCAACAAGTAATGGAAAGCCAAATAGCCCAAAAACTCAAAACTGACCAGTGCATGGAAAAAACAAAACAATGGATTTGCCAGTAGTGTCTTCACTTAAGAGAAGTCCTACAGTAGTCCTACAGTATTAAAAAAATTCTACAGTATGCCAAATTAATTTTTAAAAAAAGTACAAATATCCTTAATAGTCTCAAATAATACGAGGTCAGAAAACTGCAAGTCTAGTAACTATAAAATGCCATTGAAAGCAGTTCTAGATTAAGTTTAGTTTGTCATACCACAGGAAGTTTTCTGTCTGCTCAAACAGTTTAGTCATGAAGGAATCACATTCTAGAATGGAAATGAGTAGTTGTCAGGGAGTTGCTATGAGGTTGCATTTGTGTTCTGAATGGTTGCTAGGGTGTTGATATACAGTTGCTATTAATGGCTGCAGTTGCTGGGTGTTGCTATGCAGTTGCTATGGTTTACTGGGTGGTTTCCAGGGTGTCACTATGAAGCTGCCAGAGCATTCTAACTGGTTGCCATGGTGTTACTAGGTGGTTGCTATGAAGTTCTGGGCGGTTGTAGAATGTTGCTATGCAGTTGCTATGGCATTCTGGTTGGTTCCCAAGGCATTGCCAGAGTGTTGCTATGTGGTTGTTATGATGTTATGAGGTGTTGCTATGTGGTTGCTAGAATACTGTGGGTGGTTGCCAGAGTGTTGTTATGCAGTTGCTATGGCGTTCTAGTTGGTTTCCAGGGCATTGCAAGAGTGATTGCAAGAATGGTTGCCAGTGTGTTGCTATGTAGTTGTTATGGTCTTCTGGGTAGTTGCTAGGGTGCTGCTACAAGATTGACAGGGTGTTGCTGTGTAGTTGCTATGGTCTTCTGGGTAGTTGCTAGGGTGTTGCTATGGTCTTCTGAGTGGTTGCCTGGGTCTTGCTACAAGATTGACAGGGTGTTGCTGTGTAGTTGCTATGGTCTTCTGGCTGGTTGCTAGGGCATTGCTATGTGGTTGCTATGTTTTTGTGGGTGGTTGCCAGGGTGTTGCTATGATGTTTATACACCGATAGAAAAAAAAAACAGTGTTAATCATTTCAGAATGAGATTAGAAGCAATCAAATCTTTCCCAATCCTCGCTGAGGTCACAAGGACCATCACTAATTCAAACTTGAGCATCATCATACATGAAGTATGTCTAATCCAGAAGCTGTTCCTCAGACTTTATCAACCAAAACCAGCTGCCCGGTGACCATCAAAACTGATCTGAGGTCAGCTGAGAGTGTCCTTAAGAATGAGACGCCTCTCCATCTGTATTCAGCTCCCAGCACCTCTGTGTGCGACTGAGGAGAGTTCAACGGATTACAGACAAACCGCAAATATTTACATGGAAGACTTCGACCGGAAGGACGGATGGAGTCGAAGGGAATTGATACATGCAACATTGTGGAGCAGGACAAGATATGATAATCTGTGACGAGAGCATCATAACGTCTCAAAAAAGCCCAAGCAAACATTCTCAGGTCATTCATTAAATATGAGTTAAGCTCTAGAGCATCTGTGACATGCTATCAGAAATGAGCTCAACTCAATGAAGGTGAATGACTGGATGTGTTTTAATAACAGAGCACAGCAGTCTGGTTCATTTGGTCTGCAAATAAACTGATTATATGCAGTAACATTTAAAGACAGACCAAAAACAAACTCAGACACAAATGGGAGTGATTTAATTCTTACAGAAACATCATGTCCATTGAAAAACTACAGTACCCATAATTCCACTTCCAGAACCAATAGTTCACTCCATGTAAACAGTTGCTTCTGGTTTTCTTGCATGCATCATTTACATTTATTAATTTAGGATTTTACAATATCATGCAGGTTTCATCACAGGAGAATAAATATAAGTTAATCACTGACAAAGTCTGTAGACAGACTTGTGTTTAGACTACAATTCAAAAGTTTGGAGCCAGTAAGGTTTTTTAATGTTTTGAATTTAGTCTCTTCTGATCACCAAGGCTGCAATTATTTGATCAAAAATACAGTAAAAATTGTGAAATATTATTCCAATTTAAAATAACTGTTTTCTATGTGATTATGTGTTAAAATGTAATTTATTTCTGTGATCAAAGCTGTATTTTCAGCATCATTACTCCAGTCTTCAGTGTCACGTGATCTTCAGAAATCATTCTAACATGTTGCTTTGCTGCTCAAGAAACATTTCTGATTATTATCAATGTTGAAAACAGTTTTGCTGCCCAATATTTTTTTTGGAAACTGTGATACATTTTGTTCTGTCGATTTGTGCTACTGTACCCTGTCAGATTTTGCTACCTCCCATTAAAAAAGTAGGTAGTACAGTTTGACAAAGAAAAATGTTACCTGTCAAATTATGGTTTATTAACATCTACACCTACCACAACCTTAAACCTACCCTTACAGTAATGCAAATACATGAAATATTGTTGTTCAGCATGAGAAAAAGGATGCAATATTGATGTGTGCATGTGCAGTCAGCCCTGGTAGGACAATCTGAGGGGTAGGATAAAATGTCAGGACACATTTTATTTTTCAGGATTCACTGATAAACAGAAAGTTCAAAAGAACAGCAATCATTTAAAATAGAATTCTTTCATAACATTATAATTGTCTTTACTGGCACTTTTGATCAATTTAATGCATCCTTGATGAATGAAAGTATTAATTTCTTTAAAAAAAAAGAAAACAATAACAACAACAAAAAACACTTTTGATCAGTAGTGAAACTGGAGCTGTACATGGAGCTTAACGTATCTTGAATCCTGATGCTGGTGATGTTTATTATTATATGATGTCACTTCAGGAGAAGTCATGTGACCCTATGCTGGTTTCCTGTTCCTCACACACTCAACACACACACACACACACACACACACACACACACACGTTTGTTTCTGTGAATTGTGGGGACTTTCCATAGACTTGTATTACTTTTTATACTGACCAAAATATATTTTTTATCCCCTAACCCTAAACCTACCTCTTACAGAAAACCTGTTTGCATTGTTACACTTTCAGATAAACATCATTTACTATTTTTAATCATTTTTTTCCCTCATGGGGACCGCAGGTTTTACTATCCCTGTGGGGACATTTGGTCCCCACAATGTAGCATAAATAAGTACACACACACACTCAGAACTTTTAAAAGTGGATGAAAATGGCAAATTATTTCACAGCAGGACAAAATGCACAATTTCATCTAAATAAATTAAAGCGTGAATCTCTGGCTGAGAGGTGTGACACCAGACACAAACAGCACTTCTGTTTCTGAATGAAGCGCTAAATATGCAAAGACAGAATTATGCTGGAATAGACAGAGGTGTGTGTGTGTGTGTGTGTGTGTGTGTGTGTGTGTGTGTGTGTGTGTGTGTGTGTGTGTCATTTAATTCCAGTTTCACTGCATTCTGGGAGTGAAGTCAATTGATTTCTGGCTTGGGAGAGAAAGTGATCCACCATGAAAGATTCGGCTTTAATTGAGCTTCTGTAGATCACTTCACAAACGAACCGATTCAACTTCAGCAAACTGATTCATCTGTTACGGCCGCAGAGTCTCACTTTAAGGAACGCTTCTGAAATGAGAAGTTTAATTCAGTCGCTGCACAAAGAAGCCTTTACTAATTCACTCCTATTCAGAAAGGAAATGCTGAGTTTTCTTCAGATGAGCAGCATTCTTAACCTTCAGCTATTTAATATTAAATATTAAAATCACAGTTCAGCGTGTAAGTGTGACTGCTGTTGATTTTAAGAGTTTGAATGATGAAATTCTATCAGAGAGCTGAGATTTTAAGTTAATATTCTAATAATTTAACCAAATTCAAATGTATTTATTGTATTGTGATATTTATTCATTAATTTACTCATTTTATTTATTTAATAAGTAAATGAATACATGATTCTTATTTATTTATTTGTTTATTTTTTAATACTTTAATAAATAATGTAATAATTTAATTTATGTATTTAGTAATTTAAGAATTTACACATTATTTAATAATTTAATAAACACATTACTGAATAAATAAATTATAATGAATAAATAAATAATCTATTTATTAAGTAATCATTTAATAGAATCTATCCATTTACTTATTCATTAATTTATTAATTAAATGTAATAATTTATTTAGTCATTTATTTATTAATTAATTGTCAATAAATAAATAATATTATTAATAATTAATCAATTGTATAATTAATAATAACTGATTTAATAATTATTTAGTTATTTATGATGCAGCTAAAATATTTAATCTTCATAATCAATTATTAATTTTTATGTAACATTTTGTTTTAATCAATCATTAACTTGTTATTAAAAAAAGAAAACTCAGTATAGCTGTAAACCAATAAATCATAAAAATTCCTGAAGTATGAAGTTAACAAAACCACTTAAGAGTGATTCAATGTTGAAGTTTAACAGTTAGTGTCCCTGAACACAAACAAGAAAAAATATTTTTCAAAGTCGTAAACAAAGCAAAGATTACTGAAGTATGTTTTACAAGAAAATACCATTTCAGTCTTTCAACTTCAACATAGTTTAATTCAATGTGTCACTTGCTGTTACTTTGCAATAACCGTGAAATTTACAAGTAATTTCTGAGGGAAAATTGTTTCTACACCACATATTTTTCCAGTGTGAATTCAATCTAGGATCACCGTTATAATAATACGGCTGCATGTTCTTCATGTCCTTGGAATATTGTCTATTCTGTGACACAGTCGGACTGACGGCAGAAAGAGCCGCGGGTGAACAAACACTGACACGAGTCCGGAGAAACACCAACAGCCTCTCGTCTCATCTGCACATCTTGAGACGAGCTCCTTATCATAATCCAGAACGTCCTTCAGCTGGAGTCTCAGAGAAACACAGGGACCGACACGCGTTACAAACACAACACACTCACACACTGACACGAAAACACACAATACAGGCTTTACTGCGGCTCCTGACATCAGCCAGACCTGGAGTCCAGTCTTGTGAAGCTCAGTTTGCTGTTACATTATGATTATTTCAGCCAGAGTCACTGAAGCGGAAGAGAGGAGATATAATGCTATGAAAGAGCATTTCAATGCAGCAGAAAAAAGTTAATATCTATCAAGTGAGAACGCAAACAAATGCAAACGTGATCATGCATGCAGGACCTGAAATAATGTTCTTATTTATCGTATGGTCAATTTTTGGTTTGGATTTACAATACCATTCAAAAGTTTGGAGTCAGATTTTTTTGTGTTTGGGAAAGAAGTCTCTTCTGCTCATCACGGCTGCATTTATTTGATCAAAAATACTGTTAAAATGTGAAATATTATTACAATTTGAAACAGCTGTTTTCTATGTGAATATGTGTGAAACTGTAATTTATTTCTGTGATCAAAGCTGTATTTTCAGCATCATTACTCCAGTCTTCAGTGTCACATGATCTTCAGAAATCATTCTAATATGCTGATTTGCTGCTCAAGAAACATTTCTGATTATTATCAATGTTGAAAACAGTTGTGCTGCACAATATTTTTGTGGAAACTGATACATTTTATTTATACAAGATTCTTTGATTAATAGAAAGTTCAAATAAATTAATGACAAAATAAAATAAATAATTATAAATGTATTTATTAAATATAATTAATTAATTATTTATTTAGTCATTTATTAATTTTAGTTATTTATGATGCAGCTAAACTGATAAAATACTTATTTTTTCCCTTTATTTTAATTTAACATTTAATGTTTTAATTAATTATTAACTCAACTCGCATCAAAATCCCAGTTTATTTCATTTTCTGTCAGAAATTGTTAGTAAATTGCACAATTAATTACAAAGAAACAGCAAGTAACGATGAATTAAATAAGTTGAAAGACTGAAAATGTATTTGCTTGTAATGTACTAAAATATTCTTTGCTTTATTTATGACTTTGAAAATGAACAGCAATTATTTGAAACGGAAATCTTTTAAAAGATTGTAAATGTTTCTGTCACATTTGATCAATTTAATGCATCTTTGATGAATACAATTTATATTTTTTAATATAAATTCTATAATTATTTTATAAATTATGAAGTAATAAAATGATTATAATCTTACTGACCCCAAACTTTTGAATGGTAATGCATATTTGACCAGAATAAAACACTACTGATGAACTAAAGCATGTGCGGTGAGGAATAAATCAGCTGCTCATAGAGGAACATCAGGCTGTTTCTGGATGCAGATGTGATGCACTTCACATCAGGAACTAAAAACCCCTTCAGAGTCTCAAATATACAAAGCTCAGCTGCTGGAGACAATCAGAGAGAACTAGACAGGTGCATTCATGAAGAAAACATGAGTGTTTACCTGTTGTGACGCTCTGGGTGGTTTCTTACTGGGGTCTCAACCTTAAATCTGAGTAAAAGCACTGGTGACTTAAACATGACTGAATCAAACACTGCTGTCAGAGCAAATCCATGTGTTTATGTTGCTCGTGTTTAATTCACAATAATGCTGTAGTAGGTTTCTACACTACACTACAGCTGTAGACGGAGGAGGAACCTCTGAGAGATCTGAGAGAAACCATGTTAATATTTCAGCAGTTTCTGCTCCAGGATCAGTGTGTGACGAGAACATCAGATCAGATCAGATGAGCTGAATTATTACTGAAGTTCACTGGGGAGACAATCAAGAGCATCACGGCAACACACACACACACACACACACACACACACACACACACACACACACACACACACACTCTCACACACACACACACACACACACACACACACACACACGCTCACACACACACATTCACTCACACTCACACACACACACACACACACACTCGCTCTCACACACACACACACACACGCTCACACACACACACACACACATGCTCACACACACACACACACACACACACACACACACACACACACGCTCACACACACACACACATTCACTCACTCACACAAACACACATTCACACTCGCTCTCACACACACACACACACACACACTCGTACACACACACACAAACACTTCAAAATAATCAAAAAGGTAATTGCCACTTTGTATTTCAGAATTCTGACTTTTCCTTTGCAAAAAAAAAAAAAAAAGTCCTAATTGTGAGTTAAAAAAAAGTCATAATTCTCTTTTTTATTCCGTGGTTTCAATAGATAACAAAATGTTATGTATAATGAAACCTATGTATCATTATCATAAATATTTATCATAAATTTATTAGGAATGCACAACATTAACATTTTGGCCAATACTGATAAGCTGATAATTATTTTCATGTCAGGGCTGATAACCAGTAGTTAGTCAATATAAAAAATTATAGTAAGTAAATTGTTTTAATAAATAATTTTAAATAATACACATTTTAAATAAATAAACAAATAAAACCAGTGATTGTAGGCATCACAATATTGTGATCCAATGTATGAAAAACAGATAATCATTTTGAGAACTGTTGCATTTTAGAGATTTATTTTTGAGATTTGTTACATGTACTTTTATTACTTTGTTATGAATCTAGTATTTTTAAGATCAACTTTACGTGAGATGACAGCTGAATATAAAACAGGGGAAACAAGCATGAACAATTAAATATCCAATATCTAGATACAATTTTTATTTTAAAAAACACTAATAATGTTCCATATGTGCTATATTGTGCATTTCTGTGCATTCATTGTGAGTCAGTAAACAGATTAACTTTATTTAATGTAAATGTAATGTTCTCTGGTGTCCTCGTGAGCGTTTGCTATCACGCTTTGAATGCAAACGCAGCACATGAACGTTACTGTAACTCACAGAGCACATGAATATTTAATGAGCTCATCACTGAGGCAGCTGCTGATTGGTCGCCTGCTGCTAAACAACTCGCTGCAACATTCACAATCCGAATGGCTTCACTATCAACTCCACAAACTCAGATTTACTGGTGTGAAACACTGGTCAGTCCAGGGTTAAGAGTGCCATTAGCCCAGCGTAAAAAGCCCAGCAGGACACGTCTGCAGTTGATCACTAATTAAGAGAAGAAACTGTTCACTGAAAGACACTCAGTGACCTTGAGACGAGCACAGCGGCGTGTGCATGCAGTGAAAACAGCTCTCAAACACACACACAGACCAATAAAGCTCATACAGATGCTGCAAAAACTCACTGAATCACCTGAAGAGCACAAGCACACTTATAAGAAAGACAGAGACACATCTGACTTGTAAAGTGTGCTTGTGATATTTTTGATCTAATTCACACATTTATATGTGACTGAGGTGGTCAAATACTTTTTGCAGCCGCTGTATGAGTTCAGAAGGACACAAGCAAATGATTATTGCTGCTGCTTCATAAATTACATGCAATATGCAGTATGAATTCCTCATTTACACATGCAATTAATTATGAGATAATTCATGTCTGATGAGAATATGGTGGGCGTACAATTCATTTGTTCATAACAGATGGCCTAAGTAATTCAATGAAGCTCAACTGTTACAGACAGCAATGAATCGGTATCATCACTGACAAATGATTCTTGAAGACTTTCTTCAAAAATTAGACAATAAAATAATTGTTCATGTAAAATGATAAAGAAGAAATTAATATGCTGTTGATAATTTGCTCACTGTCAGCTTTGAATTAAGAGTATTATTATTGGCAACATATCATAAACATTTAAGACGAGAAGAAATGCAACACTATCTAGAACATTTATATATTAGAATAGATTATTAACAATTATAATAATTAACAAAATTAGTAGTCTTAATAATAATAAAAATAACAACAGAAATAACAATGAGTTCTATTATTATTATTATTATTAATAATAATAATATACTGCATTAAAATAACAATTGTATTAGTTATTAAATATTAAATCAAAACTTTAATTAATGCAGAAATGTATGCAGAAATAAATATATAATAGATAGCCTATAATAGCTTATTTTATTGCTTATTAATAAATAAATAAATAAATGTTTACTGTGATACACTTTACACTAAACTTCTTATACTAAATATAAAACATTTCTTTGGTGAACATAAAATTATTTAAATATAAATATAAATAATTTACAAAAATGCTTGTTAGGCAAAAACTCAGCAGTTTTGTAAAATAAAATAAATAAATAGAAAAACATGAAAATCAAGAAAGAAAAAAAGAAAGAAAGAAAGAAAGAAAGAAAGAAAGAAAAACTAATCAAAGAAAAACTTAAAAATATTTATTTATTATTTATTTTTTTATATTTGTTTAAACACCAACTCATGTTTTGCAAAAATAAATATCATTCAAAATGATTGCAATTTTAAAAATCATTAAAATCTAGAACTAACTAAAATAAATAATTACATAAAATAATTTACTGGAAAATTATAAGTATTTAATAAAAACATTCTTATTCTTAGGGTTGCAAAAATACACAAAACTGAATTCAGTTGCTTCAACATCAGAAACAGCAGCAGGTTTATTAGGCTGCGGTCACTTTAAGATCTAATGTACAGATTCAATACACGGATGCAGGTTCGATTTTCTCCCAAACACTTATGTTTAGGAACAGGCATTTTGACATAACTGCATGTGTATTTGACCATTAAAGTGTGTCTGAGAAGTGACTTTCTGTGTGCATGCTTTGAGTTGTATTGAGTGATTATTTTGTGGTTAAATAGTGAACTATGCAGAATCACAACTACTGTATTGTGAAAAACTGTATGGACTATATGAATATATATGAAACTACAATCAGTTGTTTTAATGACATGAACAGCAGCAGGTTTATTAGGCTGCGGTCACTTTAAGACCTAATGCATGGATTTAATACATGGATATATATCAGATTTTCTCCCAAACATTTACGTTTTTACGTGAATACTAGCCAAGACAGTCATATTGACAAAAATGTATGTGCATTTGACCATTATACAGTGTCTGACAAGTGACTTTCTGTGTGTGTGCATTGACAGAGCAGTATTGAATGATTATTTTGCTGTTAAACAGCAAAATTAAGCAGAATGGCAATCAACGAATCTGGAAAAACTAGAGGGACTGCATAGAAACAGATGAACAAGATCTACTCAATCAGACTGCTCACTAACTAAAACTAACTATTCAACCAGAAATGACTGTGAAAAAAAGATTTAAGATGCATGTAGCGAAAGATTTACAGAATCCCACACTAGGAAAAATGCAGAGAAAACACAAAATGCTTTTTAAAATCCGTTTAGCTGGTGAAGAGGGTTTTATGTGTTTGTTGACACACACACACACGGCGTTTGGCAGCGCTCCTGAGCCGCGGCTCTGCCAGCACTCGCTCACACTTCAAACAGCAAACACAGCCATGAACGCGTGTCAGGAGATCAACCGCAGGCCAAACCTGCAGAGACGCACTTTCTGCATCTTAGATTAGCACGCTGCCCGCGTCTGATTGGATGAACACGCGTGTGATTCACATCACAACAGCCAATGGGATCAAAGTGCCAAAAATGGTTGAGAGGGAAACAATGAAGCCAAAAGCAAAGTCAAAACCGCTGGTTTCTCAAGAACAACATCATTCTGGAGCCATTTTGTGTTTCCTGCAAGAAGATCCAGTATTCATTTTGCTATGTATGTTCGTTTAATGCAATATATTGCAACAAAATTGCAGCAGACGAGCATCTTTAACTAACGTGAATGTGAAGCTTAACACATACCAACAACCAGTAATCTATATATTTGTATTGATTTCTAAAAGTTCATTGATTCAGACCATAATTCAGCCTCATGACTCCTATGTAAAATTCTATATATAATAATATAATGTATATATACCACAATTTTTCACAACAATTATAAAAAATATATATATATATATATATATATATACACACAAATAATAATTAAATTAATAAATTAAATAATTATAAATAAATTAGTGCTGTCAACCGATAAATTGCAATTAATCGTACCCAAAATAAAAGTTTTTGTTTACATAATATATGTGTGTGCTGTGTATATTTATTATGTATATATAAATACACATGCATGCATATATTTAAGTAAAATGTTATGTTTATATATTAAATATATTTATATATGATATAAATTATATGAATATAATATATAAATAATACAATAATTATAATATATATATACACACACACAGCACACACACACATATATTATGTAAACAAAAACCTTTATTTCGGATGTGATTAATCATTTGACAGCACTATAATAAATAAATAAAATAAAAAAATAATTAAAATAATAAAAAAATCTATAATTTATATCTATACTACAATTGTACTAAAAAAAGAAGTCAGAATTTCAAGGATATTCCACAGCAATTCCAGAATAAATGATTTAGCATTATTCACATTTGTTCTGTTTCTCATCAGACATTTGGTGTAAACATGCATCTGCAGTCATATGGAGACACATGTATTAAACAATAAATCAACAACTATATTAACCGCACTTCTGCTACTTGATGCTTTATTTCACCACACTGAATGATTAATATTGATCAGAGGAGGCATCAGGCTGCTGCGGATCAATAATGTGCTGTTAATTAACAGAAACGTCTGACGGCAGATGAAGAGCTGCGTGTGACACGCGTCTCACGAGAGACATCAGTCCATCAGATCATGTCTGACACGATCACACATTACACCACACGGAAAAAATTAAATCAAAAATCAAAGCTGATGACGACGTGCTAATATCTGTAAACGAATGAACACGCTTCCTCTGGCTACCAGACTACAGACACACAGCATTCTGCCTGCGTTTACACTGATTTTCATCTGAATGAATCCAATCTGATTTCACATTCTCAAACTTCTGTTTACATGCATCCTAGACTTCGCATATATTCATTTACATGTGCATTACTTCTGCTCCAAATCAAATTTCCGTGCATGCAAAGTGCAACAGTCACCGTGTTCGAGTGTTTTTGCCTTGATTACACATCTAAAAATAACAAAAAAATATTTTAGCAAATAATGTATAAACAGACACGTTCATAAGACACATATGAATCACGGCGTAGATATTTTTCAGTCTGATTGATGAACAAGTCTTATTCAAAGCTTTACAATGCTAATATCTGACTAATAAACTGATTATTTGAGATTGACACTTGCTCTTACTATCAGATTGAAACTTCAGTCAGATCAAGCACATTCAGATCAAGGCCATCAGTCTTGTTATTAATGGATTATTAGGTTGCATGTAAACACAACCATTGTGCATTGCTTAAAAATGATCAAAACAGACCAAGGCATCTCCAAAGAACATCATCAGGGGCCGGATTCATGAAAATATTAAGAAAGAAATGCCTTAAAATACATTCCAAAAGAATTAAGAAATACCCAAAAAACTATAAATACATTCCAAAAAAAAAAAAGTTCTTGAATAAGTCTTAAGAAGTTTGCCATTATTTTATTTTATAATGATTAATATTAATATAATATGTCAGAATTATTACCATCATATTTATATTATTATATATTGATATTATTTTCATTTGCTATTATATTATACTCTTTTTTTAACATACATGTTCTGCAAAATATATAATATAGATTTTAAATTTGACATCTAAAATAATTTATAACATTTTATTATTAATTTACTAAATATGTAACAAAATGTATATACAGTTTTTTTATTTGTTATATTATAATAAACTATTGTTTTATATTTTTAATATTTTTTTATTTAGAACATTTATGTTCTGTTCTCTATATATAATATAGAACGTAAATTTATGACATCTAAAATAATATTACATTTAATTCTGAATTTACTGCAACACGTGTAACAAAATTGTAATTGTATAGTGGTTCTTGATAAAGACTCACTGATAATACTAGTGGCTAGTGCTATGCTATAATATAAATTAAATATCTTTCTGTGGGAATTTGTTTTTTTTTTGGAAGGAACTGTAAGATGTTTTTGATTTTTTTTTTTTTTGAATTCTTAAGTTTTGTCTTTAGAAAAAAAAAAATTCTTAAGAAATGTTTTTGAAAATTCAAAATTCAATTTATTTATTTTTTACATTTATTCTTAAGTCAGAAAAGAAGAAAATTGCATTTAAGAATAATTTTATTTTTAATAATATATTTTGAATCCAGCCCAAGAGCTGAGCATCAAGACTCATCCACACCTTCATCTCATCTCAAATTCTCTTCATCCATCCATGATTGTTACACATGAATATTATTATGAGAAAAACCTTGCATCATTACTACGTTCCATCTAGCACAATCTACAGATTTCCCACAATATTTGGCCAGTGAGATCCATGAGCGATTATAGTTCTCCCTCTAATGAAGCCCAAACCATCCTGAGGTCTGAATGAATCAGAGCACAATCATCATCCTCATCATCATCATCATCCATGAACATTCAATGAGTGATGAACTCCAAACAGTCCTGTAACCCCATCTGATGAGATAAACCTCTGAGAGACTCAATCCTGACTGAATATGAGCTGCACTCGAGACTGAAGCATCTGAAGCTCTCTTACCTGAGAAGAGGAGGAGAAGAAGAGGAGGAGGAGGTCAAGAAGCCGTGAAGAAGCAGCCGCCGTCACGATACATGGAGAGAGACACAGAGAGCGTTTGATTAGCCGTGAGTTATGATAACAATAATGAGACATAAATATTCATGTGCATATCGTGTCCCCGGCGGGACGGTGATTCGTGATGTTGATTGTTAAACTGATAATCAGGATCCTCCCCAGGAGAACATCAGCGCATCTTCAGTTATTATTCAGCGCCGCACATCATTATGATGCTGTAAGTCAATAAGCACACTGTATGCAAACACACACACACTCACTCACACACACGCATGTGCACACGCACACACACACATTTCATTTCATTTGTTATATATATAATTGTTGTTTGTATTAATATTTAAGATATTTAATTAGTCATACAATGCCTTGCGAAAGTATTCGTACCCCTTCATTTTTTTCACAGTTTGTTATGTTTCTGCCTTATTTTAAACTGCTTTAAATTACTTTTTTTCCTCATCAATCTACACTCCATACCCCATATTGACAATGCAAAAACTTCATAAATGTATTAAAAATAAAAAAAAACTGAAATAAGTACATTGCATAAGTATTCATACCCTTAACTAAATATTTCGCTGAAGCACCTTTACAGTCTCAAGTCTTTTTTGTTTGATGCGACAAGCTTTGCTCATCAGCATTTGGCAATTATCTGCTATTCTTCTCATCTCTTCACCTCTCAAGCTCTGTCAGGTTGGATGGGGGCAGATGCACATTTTCAGGTTTCTCCAGAAATATTTGATTGGGTTCAATCTCAGGCTCTGGCTGGGCCACTCAAGGACATTCACAGAGTTGTCTATAAGCCACTCTTGCTGTGTGTTTAGGTTAATTGTCCTGTT
>CM041804.1:38215172-38230172 GCA_023376895.1 Aspiorhynchus laticeps | reverse complement strand
ATTTCACATTTTTATTGTATTTTTGATCAAATAAATGCAGCCTTGGTGAGCAGACTGTATAATAAAAGTCATTAATGATGACATCGTCACATTTATGACTATTTTAGTCCCAGGCCCCACACACACATGCACGCACACACACACACACACACACACACACACACACACACACACACACACACACACACATGCACACACACATGCACACGCACATGCACGCACACTCACACGCAGATTTGAGAATCTGAAAGATGTCTAACAGTAGAAGCGTGACGAGGACTGTGACCAATGTGATTGGACGAGACACGATTCAATCAGAAGAACAGTGTGACTAAATCAGTGCTGATCACACACACCGACCGCTGGAGTCACACAAAACACTCAAACACTACCAGATCAAACTACTGCAAGAATAAAGATAAGCATTTAAATAATAATGTACATTTATATTACTTAAATGTGACCCTGGACACAAACCAGTCATGAGCTTTCCATTGATGTATGGTTTGTTATGATAGGACAATATTTGAAAATCTGGAATCTGAGGGTGCAAAAAAATCTAAATATTGAGAAAATCACCTTTAAAATTGTTCAGATTAAGTTCTTAGCAATGCATATTACTAATCAAAAATTAAGTTTTG
Source organism: Aspiorhynchus laticeps (assembly GCA_023376895.1). Taxonomy (NCBI): domain Eukaryota; kingdom Metazoa; phylum Chordata; class Actinopteri; order Cypriniformes; family Cyprinidae; genus Aspiorhynchus; species Aspiorhynchus laticeps. Next base: position 38,229,531 of record CM041804.1, on the reverse strand, counting down.
ATATATTTATGGTAGGAAATTTACAAAATATCTTCATGGAACATGATCTTAATATCCTAATGATTTTTGGCATAAAAGAGAAATGTATAATTTTGACTCATACAATGTATTGTTGTCTATTGCTACAAATATACCTGTGTTACTTATGACTGCTTTTGTGCTCCAGGGTCACAAATATTTATCTAAAAACTCACACAGAATCTGCAAATGGTTTCATGGAATCACTGATAGCAACTTCAAATTATTAATTAAAGCAACTCACAAAACACTACAAAATCAGAGCGGACAAACAGAATTACCCACACACACACACACACACACACACACACTCATCTCCATCAGCGCTGTAATAATTCTCGTGTCATTATGAGGAACATGGCCGCAGCGGAGAGATACAGCACTGAATACAATGAGCCCATCTTCTTCCCGCCGTGAGGAATGAGCAGGGAATTAAATCAACATTAGCACTGCTCTGATTCTCTTTGTCTGAGCTGCTTTAATTGAAGAGAACTGCTGTGACCTTCACGACACAATTACATCTCCATCACTGCGATTACACACACGTCACTGCTGCTATCCCACAATTCCCCACTGCACCCGACAGTCCCAGTGAGGGCGGCACATGCTTCACACCACTAACTAAATGTAACATCAATGTCATTAGAGTATTAGTAGACTGTCTGCTTAATATCTTCTAACACTTTATTTTGATGAGTCCTCAACATACAACATACTGACTATGAGAAACTTTGCAAGTATATGTCAACTTATTCTACTAACCCTAAACCTACCCTACTGAGAGTTAGTAGACATGTAGTTACAAAGTTACTTATAGCTAGTAGAATGTCTAAAGTGGACTATCAAAATCAATTGTAAGCATAAATGGTAATAAATAATAATTTGTGAAAAAAAAATGTTTTAAATGAATGTAAATTACATAAATCATATAATCATATATAAATGAATTACAAATTAAAATATTTTCTATAATAAAAAACAAATATGATGAATGAATGATGAAATAAATGATAAATAAATAATAAATAAATAAAAAAATAATAAATTAAATATAAATAATATAATATATATATATATATATATTATATATATATATATATATATATATATAATAATTAATAAAAAACGATTTACATTTATAATTCTTTTAAAATGTAACTAATTTAAATATAAAAATAAATAAATTATAGAAATATGTACATTTAAATTTTCATATAAAGTAATAAAAAGTAATATATACATTAAAATAAATACATGTTTATTTACATTTTAATTTAATATAAATAATTAAATGTAAAAAAATATTTAAAAAATTCTCATTTAAATATAAAAGTAAATAAATAAACATGTAAGTCATATAAATTAATAAAAAGTAATATATACATTATTTACATTTTAATTTAATATAAATAATTACATGTAAAATATTTTTCATTCTTTTAAAAATTCTCATTTAAATAGCTATAAATGTAAATAAATAAACGTGCAAGTCATATAATAAATACATTATTATTTACATTTTAAAATAAATAACCATGTGATTATTTATATTTTAATTTAATATAAAAACTACATTGATAAAGAAAATATTTACATTTATTTATAATTTTACATTTAAATGTATTTAAAATAAACAAAAAAATTACATATTGGCAATTTTAATACAATATTACATTAGAAACATTACGTGTGATATATTTCTGTCATGTGTGACAGAAACTTTGAGCCAGAGAGAAACACACGAGACAGAAACAGCAGGAATCCTCTTTGATTAGTTCATTCACATCTGTTGATCACGGCAGGTTCACAGACAGACAGAGGAAGAGCGTCGGAGCTCCTGATGAAGTTTAATGAACTGCTGGAGCTCCAATAAAGCCATTAGACGTCCCGTCCAGTCCTTTACTCTTCCTGATGTGAGCAGCTCTCAGAATAGATGCATCTGATCTAAACGAGCCACAAAACTCAACGGTCAACAGAGAGGATTCACTAACAGCTCTCAAAACATGACGTTTGATGTGTTTTTCTAATTAAAATACTATTAACTACAACAAAACTGTCATATCATGAGACGTAACAGCACAAACACACCAACAAAACAAGCACAATTACACTGACATCTCAAACAAACTCCTGTGAGCGAGTCATTTGATTCAGTGAATCAGTTCAAACCAATGACTCCAGTCTGATTATCAGTGAATCAGTTCAAACCAATGACTCCAGTCTGATTATCATATGATTCAGTGAATCAGTTCAAACCAATGACTCCAGTCTGATTATGATATGATTCAGTGAATCAGTTCAAACCAATGACTCTAGTCTGATTATCATTTGATTCAGTGAATCAGTTCAAACCAATGACTCTAGTCTGATTATCATTTGATTCAGTGAATCAGTTCAAACCAATGACTCTAGTCTGATTATCATATGATTCAGTGAATCAGTTCAAACCAATGACTCCAGTCTGATTATCAGTGAATCAGTTCAAACCAATGACTCCAGTCTGATTCTCATATGATTCAGTGAATCAGTTCAAACCAATGACTCTAGTCTGATTATCATTTGATTCAGTGAATCAGTTCAAACTAATGACTCCAGTCTGATTCAACGGACTTGTGTGAATCATTCCAAAGAACTGCTCGTTAATGAATTGCTTGCTAATGACTTGCAGTTCTTTATAATGACTGAATAAATACAGTTTAAATTCATTAAAACTAAATGCATTGAGTGATTCATTAACAGTGCATTCGTTAATGAGTTCAGCTCAGTTAAAGGTGTCATAGGTGATTGTCTTCAGAATCATTTTTTGTTATTCTAGTTGAAAGTCTCTTCACATCCTGATAGCAATCATTAAGTTAAGTGGTCTAAATGTATTTATCTGTATTTATATATTCTGTGGAGGGTGTAGGACCAAGAAATGTTCGTCCAATCAAAACGCTCGGTCCGAGCGTTTTAATTGTCTTTTCTACCTGTCTGTCAACGTATGTATTTGCATACCTCTGCGCACCGTTCGCGCAGACACGATACGTCATCAGCGCGTTCACGCACACTGTGCAGACAGAGAGAGAATGGCAGGCAAACATCAACAACCCGATCTTCCTTCCTGGTATTGTAGTACTTTTACTAACTGTGCTATAAAGTTTTCTCACCGGTGAATGACACATGATGTAGCCCAGCGGTTCCCAATTCCAGTCCTCGCGCCCCCCCGTTTTGCATATTTTGCATGTCTTGCTTAGTTAACACACCTGATTCAGATAACCAGCTCGTTAGAAGAGAGCTACTGGTGCGTTCAAGTCATGTCGGATACATCGTATTTACGAGTTGAACGCACATGAACGCCACCACAAAGTCGTTCTAACGAGTGGGAAACTCGAAATTTTCTTTAAGCCCCGAGTTTCCGAGTTGTGGGCGTGTCAGTGAAAAAACGTGTCGGATGCAATGGACACAGCCAAAGACTAAAGATATGCAGCGTCGGTAAAGTTGTTGAAATTAATAAAATTATTATTTTTTGTAATGTACAATAAAACTATATAAGTTACACATACAAAATATTATATTATTGTATAATTATAATAGAATATATAATTATTCAGTTTACATCACCTTCATAAATTAATTAAAAACAGAAAAAAGAAAACACAATGATGCACATTATTCATTCATCGTTTTATAGATGTAGAGTTAAAAAAATCATTGAATTTTATGTAGAAAAGTTAAATCGACATCTTGTTCCGACCAAAGTGACTTGAACGCACCCGATGTCGTAATAACGACTTGTCTACTCGTAAGTACGAACGTCCGAGGAGGACTTGAACGCAGCATACGTACATGAACTGTGTTCCAATTGACATGCTCCGTACACAGTGTTCATTGCTCCCTACTCCCTGAGCAGGGAAAATCCGTTGAAGTTTATTTCACTTCGGAACATTCATTCACGGATTTGCGCTGCGCAATGACAGTGTGTGTGTTTCGTCACACACAGACGAAACTTACTAGAGAAGTGTGAAGTGTGACATAATATACCTCTGTAAATAAATACAATTTAAATTCATGTCTCGCACACTTTAATGCCCTTTGTATGGAACATATACGCTTGCTTTGAACTGGAATCATGGCGGAATATCTGGTGATGTCCACTTCGCAGGGCACTTATGACTTACGGTCGAATAGAACAAAAGTCAGACGTGATAAGATATACATATGAAATGTGCAGAGCGGGGAGAGCGTGAGGACTATTATTGGAAACCGTTGATGTAGTAATTTAATGTTGTCTCTGGTATTCCGCTCTCTGAGCGTATGTGCGTTCAGGGGGTGTGGCTTTGGACGGTGATTGCAGGGAGGGTGGGACGTTCGCTTTCAGTGCTATCAGGCTAAAGTTAGCATTTTCCGAGATGTCCCACTACACCTTTAATGGAGCTCTTTATAATGAGATATAAATACACAAATATAAAAAAGAATAAATAAATACGTTTAAAAATACACTAATTTAGCGATTCATTAACAGTACATTCATTAATGAATTGCTTGGTTAGTGCAGTTCTTTATACCAATTAATAAATAAATAAACATTATTATTTAAATTCTGAAATAAATAATTTACATTTTATTTAATATAAATGAATAATAAATACATTACAAAAATACATTTATTCCCATTTTGACACTTAAATTTATAAAGAAAAATACATTTTACATTGAAAAAGACTCATTAACAGTGCATTCATTAATGAAATGATTGGTTCTTTATAATTGCAACCAAAAATATATATTATAAATTAATTACAAAGGAATCATTTCATTAGCATTTAATTTGTTATTGAATTGCTTGGTTAGTGCAGTTATTTATTTATGTATGTAAATAAAAAAAAAAAAAAAAATGCACATTATTTAGATTCACATTTTCATTTAATATAACTTAACAAAAAATAAATACATTTATAATAATAATAATAAAATATTTTAATGATATTATTATATATATTTTATATTTATAATATTTGTTTATCTACATTTATAAATAAATTAGTTTATAAATAACTATATTTTACTAATAAAATGCTGGAAGATTAATGTTATTTGTTAATGAATCACTTCAGTGCAGCTGAATCAGAGTCGACTCATTGAATCATCTCAAAGCGACTCCCTGCAGGCCGCTGAACGCGAGCGTGTCTCTGATCACGAGTGTTAAAGTGATAAACGCTCTGGAGTCTCTGGCCTCCTGCAGACACACAATGAAGAGCGTCAGATAACCTGCCACATTATCAGCTCTTCACTTCACGTCTGACTGCACATCATAGCATCTATTAGAGCTGTGACGGACGCATGCAGATCTGTGTTTCTGACCCGTCAGAGCGGATGAAACCACTGCTCGGGAATCACAGGCTGATTTAAAGCAGACAACTGACAGATAAAACAAAATGACAAAAATCTTAAATCTTAAAATAAAACTTAATCATGTAATAAACTAACTTACAAACGAATAAATAAATGCAATTAAATTACATTTGATTTAAATAAATAAATAAAAAGAATAGTATTATAACAGTATTTTATATTCTGTGTGCAATATATTCCATATCTAAATAAAATAATAAAATGCTTAAAAATGACCCCAAAAAAAAAAAAATATAGAATATACATAAAATAGTAAAATTCCATACTTGTTTATTAGTTTACTAAAACTAAATCCACAAACAATATTTGTTATTCAAATAAATTTATAATAAAATGAAAAAAAAGAGAAAAGTTATAATAAAAAATATATTTAATATATGTTATTTAATATATTCAATAATATTTTTATATTAGTTATTATAAATTAATTTATTAAGTTTATTTTAAATTAGAACTATATATGACTATTTATGTATAATGTAAATAATGTATATTTTTATATTACTTACATATTTAGTTATTCCTTTTATGTCTAAATAAATGAGATTTAAATGAATTGCAATGTTTCATAATATTTTATATTACTTATAAATATATTTATTTATTGTTCATTTATATTACATTAAAATGTTGTTCATTCATTTATATGTAATTTTATTCATTTTTTATATTTAATTATTTATTGTATTTGATTTTATTTGGACAGGGAATATATTTTGCAGAATGGCTATGAAATTGTTAATTTAATTTAATTTAATTTAATTTATTTATTAGAGTTTGACAGCCTCTGTCCTCCATGGCTTTCATTCCTGAAAAGAGCTGTCAGTACTGTATATTCCTGTAAACATCACTTGTGTTGCTCTGCTGCAGAGAGTAAGTCAGACGGGTTTAGGTGAGGAAATGATGACAGATCTGTTGATTTTGGGCTGAACTGGGCTCTAATGATGAACTGAGAGAGAAGCACCTGCTTTAATGGAGCTGTTGACGTGACGTCCCTGAACACATGCAGAAAAATGATGAATCTCCTGTTTGTGCCCCAGCGAGGCCTGCAATACATCTTCATTTCAGCAGGCTTGTTGTAAATGTCACTTAATGAAAAACATCAGAGCGTATGACAAATGCGTCGGCTGTCGGTGAGAAACGGAGCCGTTTAACGAGCCGCGGCTGATTGGACAGTGTTTCACTGCATCACATCAGACTCCTGCGATCTCGTAATCGAGCGAGCGACTCGAGAAACTATTTCACAGTCTCGTCCTCCGGAGGATGAGTGACATCCATCTGCACCTGCGGGAGTTTAAATCCTGTCATTTAGACATGCAATATAATGCAGAATGGATATGGAATACTGTTATTTATTTATTTATTTAAAGCTGCAGTCCTTAACTTTTTTTTGGTTAAAAATAATCAATATTTGAGCAAGTATATAATCAGACAGTGTTCAAAACTATCTCCTTACTTCAGCCCGATTCACAACGGATAGCTTTTAATAATGTTTTCTCATTTGAGTGGTACTGGTAGGAATTTGTGGGAAATTTGAGCATGCTGCTGCGTCATTACATCACATCTATAAACAAAGAAGTTTTCCTGTCTAATACACTATATCACATGTGAGGATCCTGCAGGTGGAGGATCGTTTATAGCCTTTTCTCACAGCAGCTGGAATAATTAAATATATCATTTTGATGGCGGATTGTAATCCAGAAAGGTTTATGTGTTTATGAAACACATGTGACAAAAATTAAATTATATTCCAGCTTTAAATGTGCATCTGATTACATACAGCCTACGTGGGATTACACAAGATTTGTATTTTAAACAGCACCAGTTCTAAGTATGAATAATTAGCTTTTTAGGTTAAAATAATTTCTTTATATGAAATTCGAATGGTGTGACAATTACAGATTAGACTGTACAGAAATTGAAATCTACATGTAACGCGGATACACACTATATTAGGGCTGTCAACATTTTTTACGTTTCGAATATTTATTGAATTTAAAATATAAATCCACATTTGAATGCAAAAACGTTGTGCGTCAGGCAGCCTTATCAGTGGAGCATGAAATGTGATGACGATGTAAGTGTCGTTGCATTTTAATGCTTTTGTAAGTCTATCCAGTTGAAGCCACTGCGTTGTTCAAAATATTGTGGAAAAATAGAACATCAATGCGGAGAAGATCTTGTTTACATCAAAACTGAAACCAAGCCGTTCACACAGAATACATATATTTATCGCATTTTCTAGAGGGACATCTATCACCGTTGCACTCGCGTCTCACACAAAAGAGCTGCATGTTTAGAAAGCATGTAAAATTTATGCAAGTTCAACTTTTAAAAAACATATCTCAAGAGTTTATGGCGGTTTTTCCCCATCCCACTGCATCTCATGTTTTTCAATGAAAACTCTTTGTGATTGGTTTTCGGTCCTTTGTATTAAACTATACATACATGATGCTGTTTTGTTTCTAATTGTTTAAGCAACTTTATTAATTATATATGATTCATAAACATTATACACTTTTTTCAAAGATAGTCGTGTTATTTTATTGCTTTGAATAAACGTGCATTAGTAATATTTTCCTCGATGCGCCCTCTTGTGACCTCAGGAGAGAAGCCAAAAGCTTTCGCCCCCCTAACTGAAAGTATGCCTTTTAAATTCGAATATAATTCGAATATTTATAATATTTAAGTACAAAATTCGAATGTAGTTTTTCAGCCATTTTGACAGTCCTACACTATATACACATGGTCACGCAATGCTGATGTTGTTAACATTAACTCAAATATGTAATTTCAATACCTAAAATACATATTTTACAGTCACTGTTATGCACATTGATCATAAACCTCCTTCACAAAACCTAACATCTAGCGCAGTTTTATCATAGGAAGAATGCAAAATATTTCAATACATGCTTTTCAGTCAAATGTAATTAGTACAATATTTCAAACCTTTAACCCACAGGGAAAAATCAACCCATGGCAACAGTTTAAATGCAGCCCAATTCCGTGGAAAAAGTGCATACTTGGCAACCCTGCATCCAACACGAGCTGCAGGAGTCAGATTGGACTGATCGCGGGTGGAGAGTAAGGAGAGATGACTGACAGATCATGCTGGAGGATTGACAAATATCTGATCTTGTAAGATGCGCTCCTTTACACAGAGTGTAGCTTGGAATATAGTGCACAAGTCATATGAACGACTGTAAGACGCTCCTACGGTGCTTCTGCATGCATTTTGAAGCTCGAAAGGCTTCAGTCTCCATTCACTGACACTGCATGGAAAACAGAGGCCAGACGATTATAAAAACATCATGGTTTGTGTTGCACAGAACTAGGGGTGTGTGATGTATATCGTCTGCGATAATATCGTAACTGTTGTTTTAACGATGTGCGATTTGACATTATCCAGTATTTTGCAAAAACCTTTCAAAACACACCTACAGAGCGCACGCATACATTACATGATGAAGTCCAGACTAGAGTCCAGAGAGCGTTTTTCACTGCATGATTCATTAAAATATATTTAGAATGACCACAAATTCAAGATATGGGGGCAGAAAATATATATTTACACCACTTCATATAGTTAATCAATTTCACACAAAGACAGCCGTTTTTTTTCCTCCAAAAATTACCATGATTACAAATGTGATATTGATTTTTTACAACAGATCAATAAACAAGAAGTTAATTAAGAGACTTACGTTTTAGACACTATGTTTCCTGTTTTTATGCTATTTTGACAACGGAAATTATTCCAAACACAGCCACAGCACTGTTTTGTGTCTCTGAAAAACATGACGGTGATTCGTTCCTGAATGAATCAATCGTTTAAATGATTCGGTTCAATCACAATGACTCACTTATTAACAGTGACTTGCTGCCACCTACTGGTGGTTTTAATTTCACATTTAAAGTATCTATTCAACATTTTATGATTAATATCAAATATAATTTTATGATAATATCAAAATATTATTTATGCATTTGTAATTGCAGGTTAAATGCATTCGTGTCCTGCAGTAAACAGTGTGTAAACGCATCTAAACACCTCTTCAGACGCAGCTTCTGTGTTTCCTCTGCATTGCAAAGATGAATTTTATTGATATTGATTTCATTTGCTTGGTAACAGCCCCAATGTCTTATTATTCTAATTCACTGATTAAATGTAAGAATTTGACTCAAAAGATAATGCACACTTTTAGAAAAAAAAAATCGCTTTATAAAGGTAAAAATGCCAATAAAATGTAAAAATCAATTTAAACTTATTGAAAAAGATTAATTTATATCTGACCATCACACAGAATATGAAGAATATCAAAAACTTTAGGAGTCAGCTGTCCACGGTATCAGCACAATATCACACTCAGCAAAATATAGTCTAATTATCGTTATCAATAAAATTCCAGAAATTTTTTGTCAATATCACACACCCCTACACAGAACACACACAGGTCTGGAGTGACATGATGATAGACAGCTCTTCTCTGATATCAGCGAGCGGCGGCTCAGTCTTTCAGTGGAGTTTCTCAGTGTTTCTACTGCAGGAGGAAGACGAGCAGATGAAGACGGAGAGAGAACAGAGACGTGCTAGAAAGTGTCTTTATCAACACAGTGACCCACGAGCTACACAGATCTGACGGAGATGAACTTACGAGACAATCAAGACGTCTTTAAAAGACAAACAAACACCACACGATTCAGCCGTGACTCACAAAAACAGCTTCAGATTTGTGATTCTGACTAAACTCCTTATTGAACAATTAGGAAAGAGATAAGATAGAGGGAAACTGTTATAAAACACATTAGAATTTAAAAATACATTTGTATATCTAACAAAAAAGTGCTGTTTGTTCTTTTTCAATATAATGAAAGTAACTGAAGCTCTGAAACAATGACTAAATTAATTAATTAAAAGAGAAAAAATAAATAACATCAAATAAATTAATATGAGTAAATAACCTAAATAATAATATTAGTTTATAAATGATTATTGAATAAATTCTGTTATGTATAAAATATTAATGAATGAATAATTTTATTTACAGTATTTTTTTTTAATGATCTTCTTTATATATATATATATATATATATATATATATACTGTATATATAAAAGAAACTAATATAATGTCAATTAAAATATCTAAAACATGTAAAGAAAATAAAAGTGTATATATATGTGTGTGTGTGTGTGTGTGTATATATATATATATATATATATATATATATATATATATACATATATACACACACACAAACTAATTTATACACATGAAAAATTTATAAATACATTATAAATTCTATACAAGTATAAAATATACAGTATATAACAATTTAAAGGTCAGATTAAAACTAAGATCAGAATTGCACATGTGTATATGTATATATGTGTGTGTGTGTGTGTGTGTGTGTGTGTGTGTGTGTGTGTGTACACACATGTATACACACACATACATACAAACATATACATACCTGTATATGCATATAGATAAAAATATGTCATTGCTGTTTCTCTTTGGCGATGAATGACATTACAGTGACGGCCGTTTCTTCACAGTGAGTGAAAGTGAATGTGAAAGAGTGTGTGATGAGTTATTAATCTGAACACGAAGCCTTCAGTCAGATCTTGAGCCTAATGCTGGAGTCTCTTTGATTCTCTGATGTGTCACATGCCGACGGCAGAAAGGCCTTTAAATGAGTAATAAAGCTCTGGAGACATGCCACACTTGACCTTTATGACATACAACACAACAGCTCCAATAATGATGGTCTCTGTCAGCCTCAGACACGAGAAACCGCTCCAATCCAGACCGCCAGAGTCCAGCAGAAACCACCGAGCGTCAGAGACGGGGAATATTGTCCTGAGAGAGCACTAATAGTCCTTCACGTTCAGGTGATCTGATAAAGCCTCCGGCCGAGAGGAGTTTAAAGAGCCATTGAGGACAGGAATGAGAGCTAGAAGCCAAAGCAAATAGTTATTACGGCTCTCAGAGGAACGCATGCGTGTGTGGAATAAACCCAGCGCTGTCCTCACCCACTCCAGCACAGGGATTCACAAACTGGGGCTCCAGAAATGATGAAAAGCTACTCGTTAATAAATAAATAAAATCTAAACTATTTAAAAAAAAAAACTATCAAAAACAAAAACATTTTATTTGCTTACCAGCATCATCAAATAATAAACTAATTTATTTATTTATTTATTGTCCATGCATTTAATACATAAATTAATTTTATTTTAGTCTTTTTTAATAAACAAATGAATAAATAAATTGAATAACTTCTTTAATAATTTATTAAATAAATGTATAGATGAATAAATTAGAAAATAGATAAATATATAAAAAAATATATATAAATATTATTTACCAAACTATTTTAATACAAGTGTTACGTTCCGCGTGTGTTTTGCGTATGTTCTGTCTTTCGCTCTCCTGTCTTTCTGTGTTCCTTCTTTGCTCCACTTTTAGGTCGATGTTTATTGGCTGAATCGACTGCCAATCATTATTCTGACGTCATGATGTTCGGCCAATCTGCTGATGTGCCAGCTGTATTTGAGGACTCGAGTTGATTGTGTGTGTGCGCCATGCCAGCGTACCTTGTGCTCCAACACGGTCAGCAGTTTGTGTTCGACACCAATTGTCTCCCGATGCTTAATGTATCTTGTCTTATGAAGTCATGCTTCGTGTTGTGTGATCTGATCTATTTATAGATTTGTTCTTTGGCTATTGACTTGTATCGAATTTTTCATTGAAGTTAACGCTGATGCCCGAATTGGAGTTTTAGTCTTACCATGTCAAGTTCAAACTATAAGAATGCAGGTTGGTGCATCAAGCAGTTAATCAGATACGGCTCTTGGTGACGATAAAGTGTTTAGTCAAACGATGTTCTAGTATTATTTGTTTTGTTTTCTGATCATGTTAGTTTATACTTTGTTAGATTAGATTTGAGTGTTACGCCACCCTTGTACTTTTGTTTGTAGATTATAGGAGTTTAGTTTGGGCGTCGTATACGCTGAAGATTTCGGTTTTATTTTCATATTTCTTTTTGCTAGTCAGTTTAGAGGTTAGTATAAGGATTGTTTTGTCTTGTTTATTTCTTTAATTTGGGTGACACTCCTGTTTCTTTTGTTGTTGTTGAATTCCTTTTTTTTTTCGTTTTTGTAACTATGTATTTTTCCTCAACGCGACCAGTAAAGACTTTTTGAAATAGAAATACTACTTCTCGGTATCCTCTTTGATCTGCACCACACCCAGTAACAGTTGTCTCACTTAAATGTTACGGTATCATCCCTTTTTAACATCAAGCACGTAACAACAAGTTTTTAATTAATTTATTTATTTAGTCACTTATTCATTAATTAATTTACTTATATATTTGTTTGTTTAGGGTTAGGGTTAATCCTAACCTAACCTAACCTAACCTGACTTAGTAAGTAAATACATGAATAAATTAATTTAGCCATGCATTTAATACATACATTTAATAATAACGTATTTATTTATTTAATTCATTATTAATTTATTTAATAAATAAATAAATGTATTTTAATGTATTTATTTATATAACTCATAAATAAATGTATAAACATAAATACATACATTTTTATTTATTCATTCATAACACAAAAATGTAATACAATAATTTAGTAATTTATTCATTAATTTAGTCCTTTATTTTATAAACAAACAAATATACAAATGATTACACGCATACATTTGTTATTTATTTAGTCATTTAATAAACTAATGAATAAATAAACATTTGTTTAAAAATGTCTACATTTATTTAGATATTTATTTAATAAATGTATAAACAAATAACTAAAAAACTACATTCATTTTTATTTAGTCATTTTAATAATTAACAAGTCATTTTACAATATAATAAATTAACAATATAATTAACAATATAATAAAATTATATATTTATTTATTAATTTAGTAATTTGTTAAATAAATAAATACATGTCATGTGACCATCAGAGAACTGTAAATATGTGAATGTGATATTAAATTATTGAAACAGTAAGTTCAAATCTGAGTGAAACTTCAAGTAAATATTTTAGCTCGAAGGGGTTCAGCTGACAGTAAAATGTTTGGTAATGGCTGTTTTAGTATAAAGACAGAGGGGTGAAGGTTTCACAGCGCTGCTGTTCTGATATTATAGAGTAACGTGATCATAAAGCAAACACACATCATCCATCGCTCTCACACGAATCATATTCAACACGTCAAATCACTTGACATCAAAATCACCAAGAAACAACACGGCAGAGATGTTAAAACACTGATGCACTTCAGTCTTACACTTCTATTTTCCATCGGTTCGGTATGAAATATATCCTACAGTTAAAGTAAAAACATGTATCTGCTGTGGAAAGACACGCATCCAATCCAAACCGTTTGAGATCCCAGTCCTGGGAATTATGGGACGGATAATGGACTGTAAGAGCAAAGTGAGGGTGTGGAGGCCAAACACAGCAGATCCTGTCAATCTGACCATCGGCTTTGTGTTTAAAGGCAGATCTCCAGCCCGAGTTCAGCAGGTTTAAACTCAATCTCAGATAATGTTCCGTCTCTGTGTGAACGAGTGCTGCAGTTTCATCAGATCAAACACAAACAACGCTCTCAGTGATTTCAGCGTCTGCGTCTCAATATATGAGCATGTGAACTCAGGGGCGTAAATTTCATCTAACAGTAGGGGGGGACAATAAACTAAATTTCTCAAGAGCAATTTTTAAAGCGGACACAAATAATACAGCCAAAATTGTACTTGTACGGACAGCATGTGTATAGCATGGAGACTGTGTTTAAATATAGTTCGGTTCATATTGTTCACCATGTGGTCATATTATAATTATTATTTTGTGTCCTCCACATAGTATAGGCTTCGTCTAGGACTGAGGACTTCTCTTTAGATATTCACTGATCTGCCTCTTAACA
>CM041804.1:38195172-38210172 GCA_023376895.1 Aspiorhynchus laticeps | reverse complement strand
CAAAATCAGACGTACTCGAATATATTTCAGTCCTCAGATCTCATTGAAACGACTGAACTTCACAACTCCGTCACACAATCAGATTCTCATTCATCTCTGACATTTAAAGGACAAATAAGGAACAGTTAATCAGCTCTAAAACTTTTGCGTTTCAGCTCAAATCTCCAGCGAGACGCTGCGCTTCAACCCGCGACGCCTTTAATTTACTTTTCTCTGACAAATTGGCTTCTCGGTCCCTCGGTGCTCAAGAACCACAACAAATTCTCTCCGTGTGAGATTCCGCATGGAAATAAGCCCGATTCTGGCTTTCTGAAGAGCAAAAGAGTTTTAATAAGCAATTAAAGCCTTCAATAGGAGCTCCTAATTAAAGGCATGTTAAACAAACAGTTATGAATACAGAAGAAATATTGACAATGGTTTAGGTGCCGCAAGCTCACGAGGGAAAACCTGAGCTTATTAGAAAGCATGAAATTAATTTCACCTCGGTCTGTGAGAAATCCCTCCTGCGCCGCTATAACGAACGAACTCGTTTCAGGACGAGAACGCCAGCGTCTGCGGTCAGACCCAGAAATCACAAGCTGCTCCTCAATAACACCTGAACAAATACACTTCCACCAGTCTCATTTTTAATATTTAACACATATATACATATATATATATACACATACATACATACATACATATACACACATAAATATATATATATATATATATATATATATATATATATATATATATATATATATATATATATGCACACATATATGTGTGTGTGTGTGTGTGTGTGTGTGTGTGTGTGTGTGTCACACAAAATGCCAGTCAAACATTTGGGACCAGTAAGATTTTATGTTTTTGAAAGAAGTCTCTTTTGCTCCCCAAGGCTTTATTGATTTGATCAAATACACAGTAAAAATTGTGAAATATTATTAGTATTTAAAACAGCTGTTTTCTATGTGAATATGTATCTAAGAAATTAATACTTTTATTTAGCACGGATGTGTTAAACTGGGGGGTAAGTTTACTAAAAACTTATATTGTTAGAAAACAATACATTTCTATTTTGAATAAATGCAGTGTGTTTGTATATAAATTGTATATAAATTCTTATCAATATTGAACTTTTTTTTGTCTGTTTGGGGTTTTTTGGTTGTTTTTTGGTGTGGTTCATGTGTAGTTTGAAAAATCAAAGAATTTGAATTAATAAAAAAAGGGAAAAGCAGTAATAATGTGGTAACATTGAAAACTTTTTTTCACATTCACTCATTAATGAGAAGATGCTGATCAGATACAATACGGTTTTAGCTGAAAACGACAATGTTTCGATTGTCTTATAACATAACACACCAGGAAAGCTCTTAATGAGAGGCTGTGCTTTAATGCAATAGCATAAAGCAGCTACCAGAAGACTTATTGCATTCATAGAAGGAAGTTTGCCCTTCATTACTTCATCTCTTTCGTTCTCCTGGAGGATCCAGTCCCTCAGAAGTTTGAGGGATGAAATATCGAGCTGTGATTCTCCAGATAATAACAGTACATACAGCATATGATTCATTCACTGGGAACGCGTGCGATCCGAGCCAAGAACACCAACGCCTCTTATTGAAAAATCATCCGCAGATAAGAAAGGATTCCCTCGCCTCGATAAGAGAAGTGTGAACGTCTCCTGTGTTCTGGGAGGTTTGGCTGTGTGTTTTGGTATTTATCACGACACATGGATCTGGTTACGATACACAGCCACACATTCATCAAACGCGCCCGAGTGCCTTTAGCATGTCAAACGCTTGTGTAATTTGGCAGTGTCTCGTGCATATTTCATTTCTTCGTTAGGACGCTTTCTGAAATGCGTCTGCGGCCCGATGGATTCAGTATCAGCAGTGATTCACGATATCAAGAGACCCGTTATATGGGATCCAACAGCCTCCCGTCTGATATAAATCTGTCCTTGTGTGTGTGATTGAGTTCAGCGAACGTTTGAAGTCAAATTTCTCTTTGGCATCACCGGACGAGCCTTGGAAGGGAATCAGTTCATCAGTCATATTGAGTTTTGTTTAGTATTCACGTGTTGTTTAACTGCACTGCACTCAGTTCCCTTACAGTCCTCCAGCTCTTAATGAAAGCAACGAGACTCTGTTCACTGTTGAACTGGACAGAATGGATGTGATATTGAGGAGGAGCACGTCTCTAATCGCTGCGACTCGAGATACTTAGATTCACATCCTAAAAAGAGTTCTTTCATTTTTATAGAGAAAATATGTAAAAAAATATTTATCTACAATATTTTATTATAAATGTGATAATGTTCTTAATATTACACACTTTATTTATTATTTGTTTGTGTGTGTGTGCGTATGTATATATATATATATATATATATATATATATATGTATGTATATGTATGTATATGTATATATATCTATCTATCTATCTATATATATATATATATATATATATATATATATATATATATATATATATATATATATATATATATATATATATTAGTGCTGTCAAACGATTAATCGCGATTAATCGCATTCAAAATAAAAGTTATTGTTTACATAATATATGTGTGTTCTGTGTATATTTTTTATGTATATATAAATACACACACATACGGTATATATTTAGACATTTTTACATGCATTTACGTCTATATATTTATATTCATATAATTTATATTATAAGTTAATAAATAAAAATATTTTTGTTCTGAAATATATGCATGCATGTGTGTGTATTTATATATACATAATAAATATACACAGTACACATACATATATTATGTAAACAAAAACTTATTTTGGATGAGATTAATCGCAATTAATCATTTGACAGCACTAATATATGTACATATGTATGTATGTGTATATATATATATATATATATATATATATGTGTGTGTGTATATAAATATATATATATATTAAAATGTAAATTATAATATATATTTTTTTTTTATAAATTTTACTTGCATAAACTTAGTGATCTATATTTGACACTAAAATAACTACATATAAATATAATAACACAACTAAATAATTAAATAAATACATAAACATATAAAACTACTCCATACATGCAAAATATGTTATATCTCTTAAAAATATATTGTAAAAAATAAAAATAATAGGTTTATTTGATGACTACACATGCATAAGTGTAAAATTCACAGTTTTTTATTTAACAAATATTACTTTAATAAGTGATCTATTTTTCATGCCGCAATGGTTCATCAAAAGGCATACATTTTCATGTTTATCAACAAAATTCAATCCCAAGGCTGAATATATTTTACTAAAGTTTTTGATGTTAATATAACTTCATAGATAGTTGTACAAAAAGTATTTTTGACACCTAATGGTTCTCCATACATACCCAGGTCAAAATGACCCGAACATGAAATGTGTTACATCTCTTAAAAAATACATGTACAAAATCTGAAAAAATAAATTAAAGCATTTGCAAAGTTTCGTTCCCTTACTAAGAAAATGTATGCATCTCTTCCAGGTGAAAATGAGTGTGTTATGAGGGACAGAGAAAGAGCTGAAGTGATGAAGGAAAAGCAGTAAGTCTTGTGATAGCGCCGCTTAAGAACCGCTTTATGTTATTACATTAGCTATTTGCTTAGAAGAGCCTCTCATTCAGAGCGACTTAAATAGCTTCCAGGCTCGAGCCGTTTATACAGCTGGAGAAACCCGGCTAAGTGCCGCTCTCCAGGGCTTCCGCCGGGAAACACACAGCACTCGCGCTCTGAAAGCAGATCGGAGTAATTAATTTAGCCGCGTGCATATGAAAACATCAGAGGGAGGAAAGGACCGGGCTAATCCAGCGGTGAGGGTCACATCCATTACTGAGAGCCAGAGCTTCATCCAAACCAAACACTGAATGAAGACGATCAGAAACACCAGACTACATGTTCCTCACTCTCCATTAATACACACATCTGAGCGTTCATTCACATGGATTCACTCACATCCGTCAGGAATTATTACAGACCTCTACATCGTTTGCTTTCTTCTGAAACACAGACTGAAAATGTTACAGTGTTGCATTTTCTTCTTTGTTCAGTTCACTGTTCACTTTTGAAAAGCGAACTCTCTTTTGATTATGCAAGTCACATGTGGGTACAACTTTTAATGTAAATAAATATAAATATAACTAAACATTAAATAAATAAATCTATATTAAAAATATAAGAGAAGGAATCCAACTATATAAAAAAGTATCATGATCACTTTTTTATTTAGCTAACTAGTTAGTAAGTTTCATATTTATTTAGTTTCATATATATATATATATATATATATATATATATATATATATATATATATATATATATATATACACACACCTAATCTAATCTATAATAATATATCATTATAAATATCATTATTTAATACATTTATTATCTTTAATTAAAATTCTCACATTTTTACATTTAACAAATATTATAGAAAGTGTATAATATTAAAAATATTATCAGGTTTATATTAAAATAGAGATGTTTTTTAAATATATATTTTTCAAAATCCTCAGACATTTCTTTTTTACACAAACAAATATAATATCATAATGTATCTAAAAATATTATATATACATATGCTACATATAAATACATATATTATTTTTATTTTGAGATATTATAGAATATTCCCAACATTTAGGACTCAAAAGCCTCACATTATCCACAACAATATTTTATATTCCAAAAAGTTTTTTTTTAATATACAGATTTAGAAATGTCCTTGTATTAAAATAGATTAAAATGAGTCCATAGCAAGACTATTTTTTATATTAACATTATATTATTTTTAATTTAATAAAATATTATCTATCTATCTATCTAACAAATATAAGATTATAATTTATATTAAACTAATATATGTACATTATATAATATCTAATATTTTAAATACACTTTTTCTTCAACTCAATCCACCTCAGAACTCAAATTAAATAAATAGGGTCATTGTGACCTAATATTGACTTTTTAAAGTACATCAAACACACAAACGTGTCTTATTTTCCCTTCATAGTTGTGTTTCTTTATTTCTTATTTTTTCATCATAAAGCCTGGTCTGATCCAGGACTGGTTGAGAGTCAGCGCTCATGAATCCGGTTAATTAAATAAAAGTCAAATCAGAGTAAATTACAGCACGTTCTCAGCCTGACCTGCAGACCCTCACCGACCCAAACCAACACCGCTGTGGAGAAATCAATCAGCGCTTCATGAAGGGTCAGGGGTGAGATGTGATATTGGCCAACCACATCTCCAATACATCCAGAAATCATAAAACAACGGCACTGTATCTGGGGCGGACTGTAAATTCAATATTGTGTTAACACTGAACGAGCTGTAAATCCATACGTTACAGCAGGAATATCAACAACATCCTCACATTCTCCAGTCACAGACGCTGATTCCAGCAGAACTGAAGCGGATGAAATAACATTAGTCCAGGTTATTCATCGTCACACGTGTGATTTATACGCAGGAGGATCAGCTACAGATTCTCACAAAACCACCGGCCCACCAAAACATCATGAATCTGAATTATTAGACGGCGCTTCTCAACATTTATAACTGCAACGCCTCACTTTATCCACAAAAACATTCACACTTTTATACGCAACACATTTTTTTAATTTACAGAATTAGGAGTGTCTATACACACCATATATAATGGATTCCAATAAGATTAAAATGAGTCCATACATAGCAGGACTATTTTATTGTTGACTAATACTAAAATCATAAAAAATAATAATTAATAAATAAGAATTTGCTGCTTGAAATAAAAGTTAACTTAAATTAAAAAAAATGGAATAGAAATGGGAAAAACCACACACACACACACAACAAAAGTGACTAAAATCATTATAAATATAATTTAAATAATTACATTTAAGAATTCCAGATGTTTTAAGAGCTTAATGTTATTCAGGGATCCGACTTATTTAACTTATTGATTTGTTCAAATTTGCATGACTTCATGACATTTCCAGTCGTTCATGATTTACTGGATAATAATTAATGAGAAGGATTTTTTAACTCACAAACCCAATCAATTATTTTAAATCTAGGAATGAATAAATAAATACATGAATAAATAAATAAATAAAAGTAGATTCATAGTAAAATGCCCAAAGCACTTGAATATTTTAATAATTTCGATTTTTTTTTTCTTAATTTAATCCAAACATATAATAAATGCAAAATTAATTGAATTAATTAAATTAAATCAACAAAATTAAATCTATTCATTATTTTTTATTAATTTAAAAATTAAAACTCAATAAGATTAAAAAATAAACTCCAAGTAAGTTTATTGTAATAAAGTTACAATAAAAAAATGTACATCTAAAAAAATCAATTTTTAGATGTAAATACTTCAGGAAACTTTCTCTTCTAATGAAACCTTTGAAAAGCAATGATATAAAAACATTTTTTACAAACTGAAATAATGCAAAGTAAACAAAATGGAACAACTATAGATAAGCACAAATACAATAAGCGAAAAATAAATTTAAATTAAATGTAATACTTATATATTTATAAATGACAATGGCAGGATAAATATCTTCAAAGACTAAAAAAACTGTTGTTGAGAGGGTGAATTAAAATAAATATCTTGACGCTTTTTATCTTATTTTAAAGCTTGTTTTTGTCGAGTCATTTCGAAGCCTCCTGTTTGAGAACCTCTGAATTATACAACAGACTTCAATGATTATATAATGAATATAGTGAACACATTTAATTAGCTGTGACTATATTCACTGTAGAACACAAGCTCTAATGCATTCAAGCTTCATATCCAGATGAACATGTGAAGACTTCAGACTGATCTGAAGAGCATGACCACGATCTCATGAGACGTCTGGCGTCTAGAAACGGGTCTGTTAACACTGGACGACATCTGCATGTGTTTAAGTGAGAATCATAGCATCCACAAACAGAAATATGACTGAATAATCAAGAACAACACAAAACAGGATCAAGCGCACACACACATATGGAGAACCCTACATTTCACTACTGATTGTACCCTGTATGATTGTGTATGTGACAAATAAACAAGAACCTTGAACCTTGAACAGATCTGACACTGTGTGCTGAGGTCCGATGGCCTTCAGAAATCATCTCTGACCGGTCTATTAGTTAACCTGCTCTTCTGCATGATATGTATTGCAGTACAGCCGTCCGGAGAGACTAATGCACATGTTTAAGTGTGTTTCTCGCTCTCTTCTGGACTCTCTGTTGTCTTTTCCTTCAGGAGAAACAGCATGGCACTGAGAAACGGCTTGAATCAATTCTGCAACACGCTACAGTCCGACCGAAGAAGCCCAGAAGAACAGAGAGCAACCAGAACCAACAATTACAAGAGCCTTGCATCAATCATTCACAGACACGTGAGAAAAACCACTCTCGTTATCCAGGAGAACAATGAGGAACCAGAGAAACCACTCCATCCATACACACACAAATGGATGGAATGGATGTGTGTGTGTGTGAGTGAGTGAGTGAGTGAGTGAGTGAGTGAGTGAGTGAGAGTGTGTGTGTGTTTGATTGTGAGTGTCTGTGTGCATGCATGTGCGTGCGTGTTTGTGTGTGGGTCTGTCTGTGTGATTGTGTGTGTGTGTTTGTGACATGAGGACACAAATTTGTATACTGACATGTGTATGACATAGGTATTACAAGGAGAAGGTGATTTATGAGGACATTACCCCATATTTCAAAAGGCTTATAAATCATACAGACTGAGTTCTTTTGAGAAAGTAAAAATGCAGAAAGTTTCCTGTAAGGGGTCGGTTTAGGTGTAGGGTTGGTGTAGAGCGATAGAAAATACGGTTTGTACAGTATAAAAACCATTACGCCTATGGAATGTCCCCACAATTCACAAAAACAAACGTGTGTGTGTGTGTGTGTGAGAGAGAGGAGAGAGTGTGTGTCTGTGTTTGTTTGATTGTGAGTGTCTCTGTGCGTGTGTGTGTGTGGATCTGTCTGTGTGATTGTGTGTGTCTGTGTCTCTCTGTCTGTCTGTCTGTCTGTGTGTGTGTGTGTGTGTGTGTGTGTGTGTGTGTGTACCTGTCATTGATGGTCCAGTTGAGGCAGAGGTTGAGGGACGATAGGTTCCTGCACTTTCTCACCACCTCCATCACGGTCTCGTTGTTGAGCTCAGAGATGTGCCGCAGGTCCAGACTGCTCAGGTGCTGCAGCTGCAGGTCACACACACACACACACACACACACACACACACACACACACACACATGGTCAGCACGTCCTGTGAAGCACATTAGTCACTGAACACTCCTAAAGCGTCCTGTTATCATTTCTGTATGACTGTGTTTGACCTCAACTGAACTAAATGAAGCATCTCACCTGCTCTTTACGGACTGGAGTGCAACATTTGAAATACAATAAAGTACAATAAACTCTTATTTCAAAAGAGAAACATGATTTTGCATGGTGTGAAACCCCTTAAAATGTCACTCACCCTTCTAAAATATATAAATAGATAAATACAATTCCTGAGTATTTTTGTCCTGTTTTCTAGTACATTTCTAAACATTTTTAAATCAAGATACTGTAGAATATTTATGATTTATGAAAAATTTAAGATTAACTGAGTTTTTGCTTAAAATAAGAGAAAATGTCTGCCAGGGGTCAGAATAATTTAAGCAGTGAAATTACAAATAAAACTAAAAGGAAAATTAATGATACAAAAATATTTTGTTAAACTGAAATAATGCAAGGTAAATAAAAAAAATGCACCTAATCCAAAGAATATAATAAATAAACTCACTTAACTCCAAGTAAGTTTGTTTATTTCAATTAAAAATATAGAACATCCATTTTGTGTAAATACTTTGGTAAACTTTCTATTGTAATAAAACCTTTGAAAAGTAATGAGATATATATATATATATATATATATATATTTTTTTTTTTTTTTTTTTTTTTTTTGGTAAACTGAAATAATGTGAATTAAAAAAAAGAACAACTGTTTCCAAAAAGTGCAAAATAAATTCATAAATTCAAATAAACAAAGTAAATTCTAATTAAAATTAAATAAAATGAATTACTAAAAACAAAACATAAAAAATACATATTTTAATTCATAATTTGTATTAAGATTTTTTTATATAAATTTGTTATTTGTAAATAAAAACTGAAACTATAATACATTGCAGCAACAAAAAAGGAAATTTGCACACAAAAAAAGCAGCAAAATGACAAAGTTAATTTGTTATTATAGACATCATTGATTTATTTCAGAGATCCCTGAGAATGTGATGCATGACATGAAACCTTTAAAACGTGTTGAGACCGATATTTTAGATATACATTTTCTTGTTTTAATCAATCTCTCTTAATCTTGATACATTTAAAAAAACAAGAATTTATATCTTAAGTCATTTTGTTTCTGAAGTAAATGTTTCTTGATTTAAGAAAGTTTACATATTTATATTGTAAAACAAAAACATCCGAGTAATAAAATCATTTTTGCATTCGTGTATTTCGATCATGTGATCAGCACCAGCAGTTACAGGAAACATATTTCATCACTGAAAACACACAATTCCAAGCGTTTGATAGACGTGTGTGCAGCAGCGAGTGTGTGATGTGTTCTGATCGTACAGCGAGCGTCTGCATGTTGTGCTCTTGACCTTAATAAAAGCAGAAACGTTCACTCGGCTCCTGGCCTGCTAAACATACACTCCCTGCAGCGCCCGAGGCCGAATTACCCACGGTAAAACTTCTGTCATATCATTGATAGGTTAGAGTGTTTTATCCAGTAAAAGCTCTTTTAGTGTAATTGTAGAAGCGTCCAGCTTCAGCTGCTGCTTCAGAGTCAAATCTTGACTGATTTTGATCAAGTAAACGTCAGAATAACTGCAGTCATATCTCCAGATGAACACTTACTGGACTGAAGCAGCTCAGCTTTACTTGATTCTCCATCAATCATGTTTTAGTCTCAAATCTGATCATCAGGATCTTTTGAGGAGCTTTACTTTCACTGTTCCTCAGCGGAGGAATGATCTTCATCTCACATCTTCTGAGGAGTCTTTATTATTCATCTCTCAATCAGCATTGCATTATATGTTTGGATCATTTACATCTCATCTTACTGAGACATATTATTGGAGATATAGAGTGACGACTGATATTTAGATCATTTTATGTCAGTATCAGCTGCACTATTATAAAGATATCATTGATTTACATTACAAGCATCAGAATCTCATCATATAAATATCAGCATCTGCAGCAAATTCATATTTTTGCTCAGTTTGATTTTCTGAATAAAACTGAGCTGTTTTTCCTCCATATTCTCACTATATCAGACTATATGAGCCATAAAAGCCTGATGGATCAAATATGATATGCCAATATTCTGACTAAAATTTCAATAAACTGTTCTATTTAAAAAAAAAAAAAACTTCTGCCTATTATTTCACAAGTCAGGTTTTACAGGGTTAAATTCAGTTTTGACACACAACACCAAATCACACACAGGCAGCACAAAATAACATCTGGTTTTAATACAAAGACACAAATATGCAGTGCTGCATGCATGCAATGTTAATCATGCATCTGCCTTCACACACACACACACACACGTGATGTGGTCCTTATAAATCAGTGGTCGAGTGACCATCTTTGGCTGACAC
The DNA here is from genome assembly GCA_023376895.1 of Aspiorhynchus laticeps. NCBI lineage: Eukaryota > Metazoa > Chordata > Actinopteri > Cypriniformes > Cyprinidae > Aspiorhynchus > Aspiorhynchus laticeps. The sequence goes on along the minus strand of CM041804.1, from coordinate 38,199,495 downwards.
AGCGACCATATCGATCACACATGGCAGCAAACCGTGAGAGTGCAAGAAAAAAACAGACACGACTCTACAGACAACACCGTTTCTGTCAGACATGTTAAAGGGATAGTTGCTGTACATGTGCTCATCTGAGATTAGGATGAGTTTGTTTCTTCATCAGATTTGTAGAAATGTGTCACTGCATCAGTGTCTCAGCAATGGATGCTCTGCAGTGAATGGGTGCCGTCAGAATCCAGAGTCCAAACAGCTGATAAAAACATCACAATAATCCACTCCAGTCCATCAGTTAACAATTTGAGAAGACAAAAGTTAAAGTTTAGAGCTGTTTTGGCTTGTAAACACTGCTTGATCTGTGCAGATTTCTCTCCTGATTCAGACCAGAACACTTTTTCACTGAGGAAGCGTTATTATGGATTATGGAGTCTATGGTATTTTAGTTAAAAAGTCTTAATGCTGGATTTGTTTTAGCTTTTGTCTTCTCCAGATGTTAACTGATGGACTGGCGTGGTGTGGATTATTTGTGATGTTTTTATCAGCTGTTTGGACTCTCATTCTGACGGCACCCATTCACTGCATAGCATCCATTGCTAAGACACTGATGCAGTGATGCATTTCTACAAACCTGATGAAGAAACAAACTCTTTACAGGGTTTAAACACTAAAGCCCTATTCGGACGGGATTAGTTTTACAGGGGTAGATGGGGTAATGTAATTTTACCACAGGACGTCTATAATATTAATGGCCGATTCGCATGGGATTAGAAATCTAATCCTGCATCGTTTTATGTTGAAAATAATTGAGGTTTGCCACTGACTTGTCCCTCTGCCTAGAACGCAACTGAAAGCTTCTTCAAGCGCCTCCATATTTGAAAAACTGTGGAAAATGACAGGAAATGACGGAATATTTACGAATATTTTTACAGCTGGTCTATTCGCACGGGATTAGTATTACCTGAGGTAATCTCTCCGGACCTTTTTACAGAAGGTAAAAGTCACCGTAATCTTTACTGACATTGTCTGTAATGATTACTGAGATGGTGCATTCGGACGGGACTAAAATAACTGAGAAGCTCTGGTAATAATTACTTTACCCCACCTCTCCATGTAAAACTAATCCCGTCCGAATATGGCTTTAGAATGAAGCCGCTAAACCAGACGTCAAAAGCTGAATTCTCTTTCTATAGTTTTGCTTCTTTGCTCATTAAAATGACTGAAGTTACCAAATGAAACCAATTTTTCTTCTCTTATTAATACTGCCTTAAACAAACACATTTAATTCATCAGAGACGTTCAGGTCAGTCCTATATGTGCTCTAAAGGTCTCTGGTGAAGGAAATGTGTTTGTTTTACACTAATATTAATTATTAAAGCAACATTATTCAGGACTTCATTATCTACCGAGGAGACCACGGTTAAACAAATTAAAAACGTCCAGCGTAATTTGACGTTGTGTCCAATCTGGAGCTCAACCTGAAATGAGTTTAACAGCCCGGGTGTAAATAATAGAAATCTCATTAAAGTCTTCTTTATTATTCCAAACGCAGATATAACATCATTTATCAAAAAAACATTTACTAAAACTTTAAATAAATTTAAAATGAAAACTAAAAACCTAAATTTGAAGTATTAATACTTTGATTTGGCTTTTAATAGTACACATACAGCTAATACAACTAAAAACTATAATAGTATCGCAATGGCACTAAAATCAAACTAAATTAATCTGGTCATAAAGTTTTCCTCAGTTTAAGAGAGATAAAATAAGATAAATATTAGATGAAAAATGAGAAATTAAAAACTTAAAATGACTAAAACCAAAATAAAAAAAAAATATTAAATAGAAATATTAAAAGAAAATAAATAAAAATTAAAAGCACATTAAAAAATAACCAATAAAAAATAAAAATAAAAATAATAATAATAATAATAATATTATATATATATATATATATATATATATATATATATATATATATATAATAAAAAATCTAAAAGTATCTCAATGATACTGAAATAAGTCATGATGGATGGAAAAGCAGCAGGAGGATGTTAAACTAAACGAGACACAGCACGGTTTGAAAACACTTGATCATATATAAAGCCATCAGCGTTATAAGGTGAAACTAAAGCAATCAGGTCACAAAGTTTCCTCGGTTTGAGAGAGTCATCGTCTCACATTCTGCACGCTTCGCTCTCCTCCTCTGAGCTCAGATTGATTTATTTCATGAGCGGCTCTCTTCAGGGCTTTATAAATATAATCCACACCTGAGAACGGCCCGGAGCTTTGATGCTCAGAATAAAAACCGTCCCTCTGGTGGAGAAGCCGCTAATTTCACATTCGCAGCTCTGAAGTGGAGTGAAATGGAAATGTGTGTCCAAGGAGAGACGGAGCTGGGACTTCATTTAAATAACTATTGTGCCTGCTGATGCCACCAGCTGAATTGTATAATGTAATGATATCTTTACCAACTCCCGCCGCTGCAGAAACCAGAGTCAGCCGTCTCAGTCCTGAAGAAGGTTTAGACAGAGATTCGCTTCAGGAACCAACATGCATGACTGCTGGACGACAACTGAATCAGCTATAGAACACTGACAAATGATTCCTTTGAACTGAATCTTTAGAATGATTCGTAACGCATACATGACTCATGCAGTCTGTGTAGTTTGCACTAGTTTTGTGTGCATGGAAAAGCTGGATGACCTTTATTCATATTTTATAAATGATAAAAATCATTTTGATCAATTGAAATAAAGCTGAAATAAAAATATAAATATTAGATGAAAAAAAAAATTAAAACTTAACTAAACTTAAACTCTATATTATAAAAATATTAATAAAAACTATAGAAGTATTGTAATTAATAAACAAACTTGAAAAACAACATTTACAAACTTAAAGCTGAAGCTAAAATTAAAACTAAAACTGAAAAAATAAAGCTAAATATAAATCACAAAAAAACTATACAAAAGACAAAAGCACAAAATAAAATTACTTAAACCTTAACCATAGCACTCAAATTAATCAAAGTAAAATTAAATAAAAAATTTATTAGAATATTTAAATATAAATTTTACAAAAACAAACAAATAAACATTATAGAAAAATTATAAAAAAGCACAAAATTAATTATGTGCTTTTCAGCAGATTTCAACAGATATAACAATATTATATTATATTATGTTTATTATAGTGCTGCATCCAAAATAAAAGTTTTTGTTTACATAATATATGTGTATACTGTGTATATTTATTATGTACGGTATATATAAATACACACACATACAGTATATATTTTGAAAATAATTCCATGAATACATTTATATTAATATAACTGATATTATATATAAATATTTTAAGTGTATAAACATAACATATTTTTCTTAAATATATACATGCGTGTTTATTTATATATACATAATAAATATACAGTACACACATATTATGTAAACAAAAACTTTTTGTTATGATTAATCATTTGATAGCACTAGTTTATTATAACATATTATTTAAAATACTGCACTAAATAATTAAACCAACATAACATTTGGACTTATGTTTAATATTCAACATTGTTAATATAATGTTGTATGTATGATTTTATCATTATATATGACAGAAGCATGTTGGATATAATTTGACTGGATTTTAGGTTCCTGATGGCCTAGTTTGTCTCCGTTGAGGAATAATTGGGCCAAAAAACAAAACACAAAAAGCAAGAATATCATTACCTAATAATTTCCATGCAGGCAATTACAGCAGCTCTTCTGCTGCGCCGGTGAGCTGAAGATAACTTTCTCTCATTAGCATGCTAATGTGCAAACAGCAGGGTGTGCTGGATCTTCAACATATTACGATTCACCTCATTACACATTAATGAGATTTAAAAGTGAAGGCAAAATAAAAAATAACTTGTCTTTGTGAAGTTGGAGGGACGTGTTTGAATCAAAGACGCTCATTAGCAGGTGAGTGGCTTCAAAGGTAAGGCTTGGCTCTTACCCGGGTGAGGTGAATGACACCCTGAGACGTCACAGAGCAGCCCATGAAGCCCACGAACCGCAGATCCGGACAGTTCTCTGCAAACGCCTGCACAGACTTATCTGTCACCTGACAAACACAGAGGAACAAACACACGTCAGAACAATCAGACACAATCTCCTAAACACTGCATGCATTATGTTTTCCCTGGAACTTAACTTGAACCAGTTCTGGTGAAAAAAGCCCTCATTTCAAACAAGCAATACAGGAGATGTCAAATAAATGAATGAATGAATGAATGTTATATATTATATATGTATAAAGAAAAAAGCCCTCATTTCAAACAAGCAA
>CM041804.1:38142672-38190172 GCA_023376895.1 Aspiorhynchus laticeps | reverse complement strand
TCATCCCAAACGTCTTCCATTTAAGGATTATGGAGGCCACTGTGCTCTTAGGAACCTTAAGTGCAGCAGAACTTTTTTTGTAACCTTGGCCAGATCTGTGCCTTGCCACAATTCTGTCTCTGAGCTCTTCAGGCAGTTCCTTTGACCTCATGATTCTCATTTGCTCTGACATGCACTGTGAGCTGTAAGGTCTTATATAGACAGGTGTGTGGCTTTCCTAATCAAGTCCAATCAGTATAATCAAACACAGCTGGACTCAAATGAAGGTGTAGAACCATCTCAAGGATGATCAGAAGAAATGGACAGCACTTGAGTTAAATATATGAGTGTCACAGCAAAGGGTCTGAATACTTAGGACCATGTGATATTTCAGTTTTTCTTTTTTAATAAATCTGCAAAAATGTCAACAATTCTGTGTTTTTCTGTCAATATGGGGTGCTGTGTGTACATTAATGAGGAAAAAAAATGAACTTAAATGATTTTAGCAAATGGCTGCAATATAACAAAGAGTGAAAAATTTAAGGGAGTCTGAATACTTTCCGTACCCACTGTGTTTATCATAATGCTCCTTTCTATTTATAGTTAAAGTTATTTCTAGTTATTTTTTCAAGCTGGTAAATGTGGCATTGATCTCAAGCTGTTTTTATTTTCATTATAAATCTGACAGAATTTGAAAGCTGAAACATTGTTTCATATCACAAGTAAAAATGCACAAAGATTATTGTGATTATTGGACCGGACGTGCTACATTATAACAAGGTTTTGTGAAGTTTTGTTCATGCATCGACTGAAAACAGCAGAGATTGTTTCTTTGGATTCAAGAATGGCTTCATTAACGTGAGATTTGATTCAAATGGAGACCGCAGCTCTGGTCCGGACGAGCTCACAGTATTTGGCAGCTCGTCCTCTTCTCTTTAACACTGTGAACTCAGTAAAACAGCAGTGGGTCTGGCTGTGGTCAGTAATGTGGATGCAGCTGGACTCCTCCTGCTTTTAAAGCTTTGGATCATGAACTCGGCTCAGAACAAACGCCTGCCAGTGTTCAGTGAGTCACTGCGGCCACAGCCATAATTCATACGCTTTAACTGTTCACACACCTTTATTTCCACTCATCAAAATTCCTAAATCATGACAATCCTCATTTGTTTTGTGACTGAATGATTGGAAACATGTTCAGGTCGTATTTCACCCCAACAAGCAAAAGAAAAGCACAAATGATAAATTATATTTACATTAGGAAAAGAGGCCTTAACATTAAGATTTTTTGCACTGGTGCAGAATTTTTATGTCACATTGAGTTTTTATGCTTTCAATATTATAGCTATATAATTTTCACTGTGATTTGTTTCTGTAATAAATTAGCATAAATTAATGAACATTTCATTGCATGCTTAAATTGCTTTTTAAATTGCAACAATTTTTTATGCAATAAATTAGTTTTTTTTTACATTTTGATAAATGTGAATCAGAGGGATATGCTTAATTATCATGAAAATAACACTAACAACGCAAAAAAAAAACAACTCAATTATCAATAACCCTTAAAGGGAAAGACACCTTAGCATTGTTACTTGCATTTTGAGTTGAATTGTTTTTAATATTATAGTTATATCATTCTGATTCATTTACATTAGATCACATCTTACATTAAATAAGAGGTTGTTTTTTTTGCATTACTGCAAATGATTATTAGAGGGAAATATTTTTAAATGCCATGAAAATAATATAAATGCAAAAAAGAAAAAAAACTACATTGTCAACTAAATATTGGTTTAATTTTTTATGCATTTAATTTCTTATCTCTTGATTTTGGTGACATTTCTTGACAGGTTTGCTGAGATTTATGAAACTCTTCAGAACAAAAGAAAAGCAAAAATATGAAATTATATTTTACAAAAGAAAATGAAGATTTAGCATTATTAAGAATATCTGCATTGGTGCATTTTTTCATTACACATTATTTTTTAAATTATTATTACTATCATTATTTTCATATAATTTTCATTATGATTCATTGAAATTAGCATAAATTAATAAATCACATAGTGCAATGTTGTATGCATGCATGCTGTATAAATATTTTGCCAATACAATTATTAAATAAATAAATAAAATACAAATATTTATTTATTTATTTCGCTAAACACTGATGCATTAAATTAATAAGAACTTGTATTGTTTTTGAATTACAGCAATGAGAATTGGAGGGAAATGTATTTTTAACATTTTTAAAATCATGCAACAATGCAATCAATGCAAATTATCAATGATCCCAAATACTGGCTTCATTTTCTTTATGCAAAATATAATTTATTATTTCTTCCTTTTGATTTTGGGGTGACATTTCTATACAGGTTTTTTTGTGCGATTCGCAGCACTCAGAACAAAGAAAACACTCAAGCAGAGAGATTTACAAATAAACAGCCAAAAAAGGGACAAAAACGGCAGAAAAAGCAGGTGTCCGTGTCTCTGTAAATATGCACACACTGAAAGCAACAGTAAAAACATCTGCCCCTCATTCAGACTTTAAAGAGCGGTTTAAACCATCGGACAGCAGACCATCCGTCTACAAACAACAGCAGTCTCCTGAATCTGAATATTGCACATGCGGTCATAATAAAAGCGCGAGACATCGACCGACAGAACGATCCGGTCACAAACACACAAACGGCTCCTCAGAAGATGCTTCTTCCCGTCAGACGAGGAATAGATTACAGAAGCACACGACCCATTCATTCTCATTACTTTATTTGGGCTCGTAACAAGCAGCCGTTCTAACAGCCAATTTACTGCCGCAAACGTGCGTTTCTAAAGCATCGCAGCAGCCATCAAAAGTGCTGATCATCCGTTTTCATATCGCCACCCACCGTGCAGAAAGGCATTCTGGGAGCTGGGAATAAATTTATCAATGAGATGGATGCGGATCAGCGGGACGCTCATCAATCAGGCTAATTGTGCTGCGTCCATCGGAGAGATGCAGGTGTTTACAAGCCCAGCGAGCCGGTGTCATTTACAAGACTGATGGGGGGGTCACAGGGAAACCTATAATGACCCCAAAAAGAGTCAAACTAGTGCACATGCTGCATGTTGAGTCATTATCACTGATACGCTTCCTAAAACAGACCTGCGTGAACACTTCTGAGCAATTAACCTTCTTGTTTTATTAGTTTGTTTGTTTACTTAATAGGGACAATGCATGTTAATGAACATCAGTATGAAATACAAAATGTAAAATAAAATAAAAAAGTAGGTTATAGCAACATAGCTGGGGTTCATGAGTTGAAGAAAAATATATTTTATTTGTTTTCCTGCATGTCATTAACAAGTGATCATTAGCTGATATAAGTTTTTTTATATATATTTAAATATATTAAAATTGAAATAATTTAACTTCAAATCTTAGGGGGACTTCAAGTAAATATTTTAGCTCTTAGCCAAAAAAAAAAAAGTATGGGAATCCTTAATTTCCCCAAAAAATAAATAAATAAATAAATACACTTAACCAATCATGACCAAATTTACAGTCAATCTGAGTAGTGTCCAAATGTATTTATTTATTTACTTATATATTTAAATATAAGTAAATAAATAGAAAATATATATATATTAACATAACATAACATTAGTTTAATGGGAGTTTGAAATGCTGAAGTTGCAGCAAACAAATCACAGTTTAATAACAACTTAATCTATTAACAATCTGTGTTTTTTATTGTAAACATGGTCAGAATAGGCCTCATTAAACAGGTGTAACATTAAACTGCTCTGATGCATGTTTTATATTACAGCAGTGAGATGTTAAACAATTGATATAGTCCTCATAGTGTGTAATGGTGTGTGTATGTGTGTGTGTGTGTGTGTGTGTGTGTGTGTGTGTGTGTGTGTGTGTGTGTGTGAGTGAGTGTGTGTGAGTGAGTGTATGAGTGAGTGAGTGAGTGAGTGAGTGAGTGTGTGAGAGAGTTTATGAGTGTGTGTGTGAGAGAGAGTGTGTGAGACTGAGAGTGTGAGAGTGAGTGTGTGTGTGAGTGTGTGAGAGAGAGAGAGTGTGTGTGAGTGTGAGTGTGTGTGTGCGTGCGTGCGCGTGTGAGAGAGAGAGAGAGTGAGTGCGTTTTTGTGACATATGAGGACACAAATTTGTATAATGACATGGGTATGACAGGTATTACAAGAAGGTGACTTATGAGAACATTTCCCCATGTCATCATATTTCAAAAGGCTTATAAATCATACACAATGAGTTTTTTTGAGAAAGTAAAAATGCAGAAAGTTTCCTGTAAGGGGCAGGTTTAGGTGTAGGGTTGGTGTAGGGCAGGGTTACATTTACATTTATGCATTTAGCAGACGCTTTTATCCAAAGCGACTTACAGTGCATTCAGGCTATACGTGTTTTATCAGTATGTGTGTTCCCTGGGAATCGAACCCACAACCTTTTGCGCTGCTAACGCAATGCTCTACCACTGAGCCACAGGAACATATGGGTTCCTCAAATCTTTCCCTGGAGGGCCAATCTGCTGCAGAATTTAGCTCCAAACCCTGATCAAACTCACCTACCTGTGATTTTCTAATGATCTTGAAGACTCTGATTAGCATGCTCAGGTGTGTTTGATTAGGGTTAGAGCTAAACTCTGCAGAAGTGGGCCAGATTTGAGGATGCCTGGTGTAGGGAAATAGCACATACAGTTTGTACAGTATAAAAACAATAGAAGTCTATGGAACGTCCCCACAATTCACAAAAACAAACGTGTGTGTGTGTGTGTGTGTGTGTGTGTGTATACGCAGAGGTCAGTGTGAAGTGTGCGAGAGCGTCTCATTAGTCAGCTTCACGTGTGTCTCTCGAACACAAACACCCACACACTCCGCCCGCGGGGAATATTTATCAATTAACAGAGCAGCGCTAATTAACACACTCCGCATTCAGAGCGCCGAGCCACTGACCTTCAACATGCTCTGATTATGGAGAGTTATTTCTAAAAAATATAGATATATAGTTAGCAAAGCAGAATAAAAGCGTTTGAATAAACATTAGGCATTAAAGCAGAGTCGACCGCGGAGCATTTTAATCAGGCGTGTAATTGAGCGGGACACAAGCGTTTATTCACCACAAACACACAGAGCTGAACTCTTCAGGACCCTGCTGTGAACACTGGCTTGAAATTAAACTTATTTCTTTTTTCCATTTTAATTTTATGAAACTTAAACAATTTAACAACGTCACAAATTACATTTTTAAGGTCAATGAAAAAAAAAAAAAACTTTATTAAATGTATTATTTCTGTATTCCGTTTTAATAGTTTAAATGTTAAAAATCAAAAGGCACAACTAATCAACTTAATAAATAAAACCTTAATTTAATAATTGATTAATATTTTTACAATAATAGTGCCCTATGAAATTTATTTATTGACTGATTGATATTATTATTAATTTTTCAGACATTCTCTGTTGTGTTTTTTTTTTCCTGGTTTTATGATTTAATGCAAATTAACAAAAAAAAGGTGGTAGTCAAATGAAGGTATAAAACACTAATTACATTTGTAGAACTTCTTTCATTTTTGGCAAAGAAAGTACTACACAACAGAAGTTTACAAAAATAAAAAAAATATTTAAATATATATATATATATATGTGGAAGAAAATTTAATGATATTCCTTAAAGTTTCAATAATTTTATTATTATTAAAGTACACTGTAAAAAGTGATAAGTTGACTTAACTTAAAAAAAAATTGACAAAAAAGTTAAGTGAACTTGACCATTCATTTAACTTATTTTTTTAAATTAATATTTGCTTAATTTTAAGGCAACGGGTTTCCTCAATTTTTTTTAAGTTAAGACAACTTATCACTTTTTACAGTGTACATTTTATTGTACAATAGCAATAGTATATAACTATTGTAGTAATATATACCCAAATATAACTATACTAATAATTATTATTATTATTATTATTATTATTATTTAATTAAATATAATTATAACGTAAACTAAATAACTATTGCTGATTCTTGTATGAAACGACCAACAGATCACATGACTAAAGCTGAACATCATCTGAAATATATTTTTATAGCTTTTATGGCTATTCTGAACTCATTTTGAATCATAAATGACTTTAAAATTCATAAATCAGTCTAGGAGAAGGATTGAACCCGAACAGAATGAGATGATTCTGGAATGATATGATATCAGCAGACACCCAGCCGTCTGGACGATAATATTAATATGATAAACGTCATTAATAAGACCCTCACTTCACAAGCTTCGTGTATGATTCTCTGATCACTATTAAATCAGCAGCAGAGCAGTTTTAATAGAAGCAACTGAACTCAACAGATTTACTGAGTTTCTAACAGCTCTGAAAACATAAAAAGAATCATAAAAATTCTTTATTAAAATCTAGAACACATAAGAAAGAAATGTACACAAGTTTGGAACAGAATGAGGGTGGTGAATCATTTTGGGTAGAATTATTTACGATATATCATCATATTTCATCCAAACCGCTGGTTAAGCAGACAGCAGTGTTACAGAATATTTACTAATATTTCAACGAGTGACCATTATATTTCAGGAGCACAGTGAAGTTTTCTGCTGCGTTAAACTGACGTGAATCAGATGGTAATTAATTGCGGTTGGCGGTTATGGGGAACGTCTGGCTTTAATTTTAAGGGTGTAACGAGTTACTCGTGACTAGAACATCTGTTTCACTCTCCGTCACATTCACTGCATTATTAATCAACGGCAAGACAGCACAAATACACTTATTATAACATTAAGATTTAGCTTAGAATTTACTATTATTATATATATATATATATATATATATATATATATATATATATATATATATATATATATATATATATATATATATATATATATATATATATATATATAATTCAATTTGTTCAGTTTTGACGAATGGTTAACTGTGGAGTGAATGCGATGTAAAAACATGAAACAGATGTAAAATTAAATTAAAAAGTAACCTTAACCCTAACCTCCAGCACATTCACTTCACGGTTAACCATCGTCAAAACTGAACAAATTTAATTATTATATCAACAGCAAGATTTTAGGTTATAAATTATTATATCATTTATATTTTATAATTTTAATTTAATTTATTTATTTCACGTTTTTAATTATTATTTTTTTATTTCATTTTATTTTTAATATTGTTTAATTAAATTTATTTAATTTAAATTATTTTCATTTAATTTATTTAATTTTATTTATTTGAATATCTATTTCACCTGCCATCACATTCACCCCATTATTTATATATAATTTATTATATAATATATATAATATATACATTTTTAAAATTTTATTTTGTTATATATCATTTTCCTTTTATTTTATTTAAAAAATTAAATCGGACTCCTGCAGCTCATGTTGGATGCAGGGTTGCCAAGTCTGTGTTTTTTCCATGGAATTGGGCTACTTTTAATAATAATAATAATAATAATAATAATAATTCCTTACATTTATATAGTGCTTTTCTAAGCACTCAAAGCGATTTACATTGTGATTTTTAACTGTTGCTGTGGGTTTTGTTTTTCCCGTGCATTAAAGGTTTGAAATATTGCATAAATTAAATAAATATTTTGCATTCTATCTATGATTAAACTGCACTAGATGTTAAATGTTGTGAAGGAGGGCCACTGATAGAAAATCTTTGAGTTGTGTTTATGATCAATGTGCAAAACAGTGACTGTAAAATATGTATTTTAGGTATGGAAATTACATATTTTGAGTTTTGATATATGGTTATTGCACTACTTTGGGCTGTTTTTGACTGGAATGGGTTAGTTTTGTCACGCAGACCTGGCAACCCTGGCTGTATGGAGCAACCAGCGAGATTTGCGTGGGATCCCAATGCAATCCCTCTATAGTTTGTGCTATAAAACCCTTGAAGGACTTCAGTAAGACAAAGAAAAGAGTTCACACAAGACATCCTGTCATTAAATGTCGTCTCAGACGCTTGAAAGCCACTCAGCGTGACGACCGTCCGTGATGGAAAGGTCAGTCTCTCGTCAAAACACCATTAGAAATGACAGAAATACGTTAGTGCGTGTCACTCTTGCTCTGAAACCAAGCGACAAACGCAACAGTAAGAGCACAGTTCATCCGTCTGATCTGACACCACGACAATCTGATTCAATTCCTTCAAGCAAACCAGAATTTCCTTGATGATCAATGAAGGTGAAGATCTCCGAAAGCAGCAGATCGATTACAGAAGACGCGTGTTTTTGACTCATTTCTTCATCAAAATGCACAAAAGCACATCATTTTACAAAGGAAAACCAATTTATTTATTCCCTCTTATTGTCCTGCTGTCCATCACTCATATAAAGTGATGTATTCTGCTGCTTCACATAAACAAGCGCTTGATTTGGATCCGTCTGAAGCCGTTCGAGACAGACGGTTAGTCTGAGGAATAAAATGTTGTCATGGCCAATGAAAACTACATTTAATCTCCGGATTGTTTGACCGGGTTATTGGAGCGCCTATTGTTTGATTGTCATGTCTTTTTAATAACTTAATTCATATCCGTTGGAAAGGCTCAGTATGGGCGAGCGCAAGCGACTCGATTCATTTCATTTCTGTCAGACTGTGACGTCTTTGATTACCTGCTTAACCTTCTGACTTTACAGCGACTTCTGCAGGAGAAAATCAGCTCAGACTCATGAAGTACAGTCAAAACAATAATCATTCAGACACCAGATATCATTTTTCACTGCAGGACACTATAGTTAATTTATGTAAGTGAGGATAGCAAAGTAAACTGTGACATATTATACCCAAAAATTCTTCATAGAGTCGACTACCAGTAAAATTTTAGAATAAAAATTATTCAGACACTTTGACCTGATCTTGTTTTGCTGAAGTGTTTTTCTTTAATTGCTAATGTGATCTTTTTACACACAGACTGAACTAAATGAAGCATTGATTGGTGATTGGAGCTAAATTGGTTTTATCTAATTGTGTTCTTAACTTTAACATCTGACAGATATTCAACCGAATTCATTACATACCTTTCTATCAAAGTTATCTGATATTATCAAGATGAGTTTGTTCTGACACAGTTTAACTCTGAGCTCTTCTCATATTTTATTAACATTTTCTAAACTATAGCGAATAAACTGTGATAATGTGAGAAATGTTGAAGGTGTCTGAAATATTGGTTTGAATGTATATAATATCCACACAGATCAAACGCATCATGCAATAATCTCAGTATGGCTGCATTTTTTTATTTATTAAATTTTTATTATAATGTGCACTTCATTTAATTTAATGCAGGCCTATACTTAATTTAATGTACACTTACATTTTATTTCATTTTAAATTTTATTTAATAATGTAATTTTATTTTGTTTTAATCTAATTTTAAATATTTCATTTTTAATTTTATTTAATGCTATTATTTAATTAATTTAGTTTTTAATTAATTTATTTTAAATTTAGCTATTTATTTGCACTTAACATTACATTAATTTAATGTACACTTCATTTAATTCTATTTAAAAATTTACTTTATTTTATTTACTTTTATTTTTTTAATTTTAATATCATTTATTTGTGCTTAATTTAATGTACACTTTAATGTAATATACACTCAATTTATTTGATTTAATTATTTTAATTGCATTTTTATTTTATGAAATTTATTTACACTTAATTTAACATACACTTTAATATAATATACACTTAATTTTATTTAATAACAATGTTAATGTTTAGTTTAACTTAATATTCAATTTAATATTTAAATGGCCCTGCAGGGTGATAAATTAATTTATAAAAGTAATTTATAAAATCCACACTTGAGTGTTACTTAACATGAGCTCATAAAAGCTAATTCCATTCAAAATAATATAAAAATTAACACTTTCACAATCATTTCCACTAAGACTATGCAGACAAATGCAGACAAACCCTTCATTATTTGAGTTTTACTCAAAACTACATGTGAAATGTTGAATTCAGAGCTGGTCGTGTGGGTTCAGCTATTAAAGCGAGTGGAAACCGTACAGATATTGAATCCCATCTACTCAAAACATGAATCACGTGAAGTCAAACGAAAAGCATTGCATGTATATATGTCTCTGCACTCACTACGTTTTCAGTTGCTGTGGATTACAGAGGTGAATCGCAAGGAGCGTTCATGGCCTCTAATATATTGTTGGTGAGACTTAAGCTGCAGACACTAGCGGATGTAAAAATTGGCCGTCTGATCCGACCGCTCTGAGCACTGAAGCATACGGCCGTGTTTTCAATTTTCTGTGCTGTTGATTCAATGGCTGGAGTGAATGCATGCTGCTTTAATTTAAAAACACACACACACAGAGCGCAGCTTTCTCTCGAAACACACACTCTAATCCAGAGCCGGTTAAACACACACACACTCAGAGAAATGACACACGCACACTCACTGCATACATGAAACACGCTGCAGACTGGATTGAGAAAAATCACATGAGTTCGGCTTCATTTGTGCCATTTGTCATGCTCCAGTTTCACATTTTGGAAACATTTGCAGCTCTTAAAGGGCCAGTTCACCCCAAAACAGGACATTAGAATTTATGCAATGCAAAAACACACTAACATGACAGTCGCGACTCATGCCGCTGTAAGCTTTTCTTTTTCTTTTGTTTTCACTCGCGATCTTTACAACACGCATTACATTATGTATTTCATGGCACACTCGTTTTATGCGTATTTGACGCCACCTATTGTTGTGGGTGTATTATTGACATGTCAAAGTCTAGACCCTGAATATAAGACGACCGCGTTTTTTCAGATGTATTTCCAAGAAAAAAAACATTGTCTTATATTCGGGTCAATACGGTAGTATAGTTTCACAAAACTAAAGTCAGACCATTTTGTTTTTGCTTCAAATTTAGAAATTATAGAGTCTAATTTAGATTAAAAACTGCTCATGCCGCATGTATGATCATGATTAAAATGCAGTGGTTGCCTTAATTTTAAATGGAAAGAGCACAGACAAAACCTTAGTTTGTTTATATGAAGAGATTTCTTTTAATTGTGCAACTTGCTTATTTGATTTGGGGTTTGTTTTAAAATTTCTATTTAGTTTCAATTTCACAAAGAAACGTGCAGCAAAAGCCTAATAAAAGGGCACCTTCTCATTTACTGTATAATGTCTTCAATCTCATTTTGTTGAAAAAAATCACGAGAAAAATCAAATCGTGAAATCAAAATCATGAATCGTGAGTTGAGTGAATCATTACATCCCTAGATATGGGGGCAGAAAATGTATATATTTATAAAATCTCATATTGTTAGTCAATATCACACAAAGATTGCCATTTTATTTTTTCAAAAATTAGCATGATTACAAATGTGATATTGATTTTTTTTTACAACAGTTCAATAAACAAAGTTAATTAAGAGACTTATGTTTTAGACACCATATTGCCCGTTTGTGCTCTATTTCAACAACAAAAATAATTCCAAACACAGGCACAGCGCTGTTTTGCGTCTCTGAGCAACATAACAGTGTTTCGTTCCTGAATGAATCAACCGTGATGATTCTGTGATTCGGTTCAATCGCAATGACTCACTTATTAACAGTGACTTGCTGCCACCTACTGGCATTTTACATTTAAATGAACCTTTCATTTTTAAAATAATTTCAAATATCAGTATTCAACCTTTTATGCATAATATATCAAAACATTATTTATGCATTTGTAACTACAGGTTAAATGCATTCTTGTCCTGCAGTAAACAGTGAGTAAACACATCTAAACACCACTTCAGATGCAGCTTCTGTGTTTCCTCTGCACTGCAAAGATGAATTTTGTTGATATTGATTTCATTTGCTTGGTAACAGCCCAAAAATCTTATTATTGCAACTGACTGATTAAATAAAAAAAATTGACTCAAAAGATGATGCACACTGTGAGGAAAAAAAAGGTAAAAATAAATTTAAATTTATTAGAAGAGATTAATTTCTATCAGTGTGAACTGACCACCACACAAAATATGAAGAATATCAAAAACTTTAGGAGTCAGCTGTCCACGGCAGTCCTTAAGATACCAGCACAATAACAGTAAGTTATCGATAAAATCCCAGAAAATATTGAGATGTTATTTTTTGTCAATATCGCACATCCCTACACAATACGACTCCAAAATCAGATGCGATGCTCCAAAAAGCAGTAGAATATATTTGTGTGATTATGCAGTGGCCCGGGGGTGATGGACCCCTCTGACCCGCAGCGCCGGGCACCTGACAGCCCTTAATGACCGGCCCCGCCGGCGAGCTGAGGGCCAGGTGAGATCCTCACCTCCGCAGGACAGCAGAGACGCTTTCATGAGCCACGATCACCGCAGCATCAGTCGAGCTCTGAGAGAAGACAAGAACACCCCGACACGCCAACACAAACTCTACACAACACAAACGATACAATATCAGCTCCATCTGTATCAATCTGAATCAACACTGAACTGATTACAGCTGAATAATCACTGTTCACTCTTGTCTTTTTAGAGCTGATTCACAGCAGCACTGAACTCTGTTTGTGTCACTGAATCATTATTTTCCTATGTATTAATGTGTAGCTGCTTTGAAGCAGTCTATATTGTGTAGAGCGTTATAGAAATAAATTTGATTGACTATCAAATAATAAAAAAAAAAAGCTGAAATGACTTGAGCCAGGGTTACTATAAATAACTAACACTGAAGCTAAAAATAAATCATAATGAAAACATCTGTTACATGAAATAAAATAAACATTAACTGAAATAATATATATAAACTTTATTTCAACTAGCTGCCAAGGCAACATTTCTCATTTTGGTTTAATTTGATGTACTAAAATAAATCAAATTTCAATAAAAGCTACTAAATCTAAAAGCTACTAAAATGCCAGAAACACACAAACATTTCTAAAATTAACTAAAATGGAAAATATAAAAACGTATAAAAAAATAAATAAAACAATAATAATTTGTCTATTTTAAAGCATTTGTTCTGTATTGTGTTGCACATTCCGAGTAAAGCCGGGCTCACACTGTGCGATTTTTTAAAAGTCCTTTAGGATTGTACTTGTCAGACTGCACGAACATGATGATCATGTCGCACTGTGGGATCTCAGTTGTCATTAATGTCAGACAGTACGACAGTCAAGACGAGTTAAAAACGGGTGCACGCAAGAAAACTTGTCCGGACACGTCCAGTGACTACGAACTGCATTGCACGCCGGACCGAAATCATGAAAAGTATATGAACGGCGGCAATACCGGCGTATTTAAAAAGAGTAGTGTATGCAGCTCTACACACCCACATGAAAACAGCGGCGCAACCAGTGTTTATATAGAAAAGGCAACATATCAGATGAATTCCGTGAGCGGAGGACGGGAGCGCCGGAGTTTATGTCTGATAGAATAATTCTCCAGCATTAATTCTGCTCATAGCTTGTCTTGAAAAACAGAGACAGTTTGACATTCATCGTAGGGGTAGTCACACTGCAGGACTGTGCGCCAAATCTTCTGACACTGCCAGAATTTCATCGGAGGTGAAATTTGATCGCAACAGCCATTAATTGGCTGTCGGTGAACATGTCAAACCAGCGATCAAAGACTACAGATTTTAGCCTAGGATTATAGGAATCTTTTAGGATTTTCAAAATTTGTCTCAGACGTCCAAATCGTGGCCAAAATCGCACAGTGTGAGCCGGGCTTAAGTGATTATCAACAAATAATAAATGTGGGCGGGACCTAGTTCTTTGTTTCAGTTGCTGATTGGATGTTGAGATGTGGGCGTGGCACTCAAAGTGGAAGGTCCAGTTTTGATATTTTGATTAAATGTTGCAAGATCTACAATATATATATATATATATATTACAAAATATATATTTTAATTTAGTGCCAAGTTTTGTCAGTCAATAACAGTGTCAGACTGATTAACAGAAGCATTAATTCATCGTCTACTAATCACTAATAATATGATCCGTTTTACATTTTTTTGATAATTCTGACTAACATTGTGTACAATCAGTGTTTAATTTCAGCAATCTTCATCTTATTTGCTGTCATTATGTATGTATATTGTATTATGCATATATATGAATTACATTTTTAATCATGGCTTGCACAATATTTACTCAAAATTCACTGCAAACTTTCTATAAACATAATATGTGCATCTTTGGCTTCTGTTAATCAGTGATTTGGACACAAAACGATGAAAACTGACTGGATGATGCATCAGTTTGTGTAGTTTATACACTGGAAATAAAGAAGGTAAACAGTGATTTAAACTAGAGGTAATTGTGGCAATTTAAACATAATTAATTGCATCGATGTGGCATCTGTTGGATTCCACTGGTCAGTTTGAGAGACGTTTGTGTGCCGGGCTGATTTATCCTCACTATTCATCTTCATGAATTATTACACGCTTCAACATTCAATTCCCCCCAAAACCGAGTGAAAAAGCCTCAGAAATGTCTGAACTCCAGCCAGACGCTACAGAACCAGACCTGAGCCACAGACACACCGAAGCCTTTCACAGTAAATCCAGGATCCAGAAGATCCGAGCATTGATTTGTTGGTCTCGTGAGACACATATCTGCTCATACATGCGCAATGGATTGATAAAACAGCTTGAAGCAAATGCAGAACGGCACTTTTCCGTGTTTGCAATATTTCACTGATCCGATCCGATCATAAACCTCAATCAATCACAGCTGTATTGACTGAAATAACCGCCGGCAAAACACATTACTGAACCGATCTATAATAACTCCATAATACTGTTCTTCAATTAGTCATTATGAGTCATGCATTATATCGTAAAAATGATAAATCTGCTTTGATCAGCAAGATGCATGTTTACAACTTACAATAAATGCTACTTCCTGATTGTTTTAAAATAAATATACATAAAATGCATATGTACGTGTCTTGAGAAATTATGCTAAGACCCCAAAAATACACTGAAAAATATAATATAACTTTAAAAGTTAAAAAGTTTGAAATATATATATTATTCAAATATGTCCAAATGAACCCTAAATAAAATCCAAATACTTTCGGATAATGTGCAAAATATTGCATTTGCATGATCTTTGTATCTTTATACATTAAAATGAATAACTAATGAAAACTCAACATTATTTATCAGAAGACAATCCATCAAATTATTAACATGATAATAAATCAAGCTTTGATCAGCAGGATGAATATTTACAGATTTACAGCTTGAAAAAAATACTACTTTGTTTTAAATGATTTAAAACAAACGTTATCAAATATATATATATATATATATATATATATATATATATATATATATATATATATATATATATATATATATATATATATATATATATATAATAAAATAAAATACATATGCATGTGTCTTGAGAAATGATTAAAAAAAAGAATACTGTTAAATAAAATAAATAAATAATAATAATATTCCCGAATTAAAGTATCCTTCTAATTTTATTGTTTATTATAATTAATAAAAGCTCAACATTATTTATCAAAGACAAACCATCATATGACCTGAAATACAGAGATTAAATTCTCATCTACTCCTATATTCTTTTCACACTGCATTATGACAGTCTGTCAGTATAAGTGTGACAGTAATGAGAGTGTAAAGAGTCATTTACTAATTACTCTGCTGTCATTATGATTAAAGTGAGCTGATCTCATCTGGTCTGTGGGTTTGCATCAGTCTGATGAAGGATCTCTGTTCTCTTTAGGTTATTAGCGCTTGAACAACTTTCGGCCCCAGTGCTTTCGTCTCATTGCTCAACAGCAATTGCTCCCCAATTAGGGAGGATAAATGGTATTTAACGTGAGCGCACACATGGACGGAGCTCATTACGGCTGCGATCACATCCACACACAGGTCACTCACTGCCACGATAAAACACTTACTGAGACACCAGGATTCACTCTCATTTAAAGAAGCTCATGGCTAATAAGAGACAGTCAAAAAGATTCACAAACAGTGTCAAACTCACAATCTGAATCAGTCTAATGACTACAGTGTGAACAGTGGAGTCTGACTCATGAACAAATGACTCTCTAACCGATTCCTTTGTAATGAACAAATGACTCTAAATGATTCCTTGTAATGAATCAGTGAAAAAGATTCACAAACAGCCTCAAACTCACAATCTGAATCAGTCTAATGACTACAGTGTGAACAGTGGATTCTGACTCATGAACAAATGAATCAGTAAATCAATAAATCATTCAAAAAGACTCACAAACGGTGTCAAACTCACAATTTGAATCCCTCTAAAGACTACAATGTGAACAGTGGAGTTTGATTCATGAACAAATTACTCTCTAAACGATTCCTTGTAATGAATCATTCAAAAAGACTCACAGACCGTCTTAAACAGTCAATCTGAATGAGACTAATGACTTAAAACAGAATTCAATTACATTTCTCCATACACAGCAGCCGATTTCCCATTTAATATCCTATTTTAGAAATGCTATCAGAAAACTAGAACTAGCAGATCTTATGAACTCAACACAAACTCCCGCAGGTCTCATTGAAACGCTTCTGCGATGGACGTCCAACATCAGGCATTCTCATGAGCAGATCAGGGGCTCGAGGGCCTGGAGGAGAGCCAGGTTCACGTCTAGACGCTCTTAATTCATGCCATGAGAAGGGCTTTTATTGGCAGGAGGGCGGCTGGGGATCGTTCACACTCACCAAATGTGAACGTGACATCGGCTCCATGGTGCCACGGCGCTTTCAAAAGCGAGACACAAAGAACAAGGGTCAAAACATGAGCAGAAAGGAAGAGATTTGGCAGCGGCCACGTCTTTACTGTCAGAGCGCTGTGAAAGGACGGCGCAGCTGCGATGTACATTGAGGAACGGGTCAATGAATACTGACATGTCTGAGGAAAACCCTGACGCTTCACACAAACGGCCGACCCTCTAAAACACAAATAATGCCTCGTGTGAACGTCTGAAACCGCAGCTGAACAAAACATGATCTTACACTGGAAAAAAATGTGAAGAAACCATTTTCACTCAAAAATTGCTAGTAAATATCACAGACAGCTACATAAGCAAGTAACGCATCAAATTTTATGGTAAAATTGAAAAACTTCAATGGTATTTTCATGTAAAAAGTACTCCAGTAATCTTTATTTTACTTGTGCACTGAAAAAAATTTATTAATTGAATTTACTAAATTATTTTAAAGTGATTGCAATCAATTTATTTTAGCTACATTTAAATAAACAAATTTAGTTGACTAACTTTCAACATTTTTTATTTAAATGTAGCTAAAATAAATTGTTTGCAACCACTTACCTTAAAAAAATATAGTATTTTTTTCAGTGTACTAGTCTGAATAAAGCATCACTCTTTCAGTAGAGGATAAAAAGAATAAACTACATTTGCTTTTGCTGAAGGTGAAATCAATTTGTGTTATAGATAAATTAGTATTTATATATTTTAAGTTATAAACATTATGCAAATGCAACTGCAATTCAGTATATAAATATAACAATGACATCATTGCTGAAGAGTCAAATGATTTTTAAACATTACTGTTAATTTAAATGTTTACAATTAAATCTTAAAATTAAAAGTATCATGTTTTTAAAAAAAATTTGAATACAGTACAATTAAAGATTTCTAAACTTTAAACTTAAAATTAAACCTAATAATAAATATAATTATTTACAGTTTATTACAAAATTAAATAAATGTATAAGCAACACATTTAAAAAAAACCTGAATGACAACTGAAGTCAACTGAAGAATTTTAAACTTATATTAAATTTAAAAGTATCAAGTTTTAAAAAATTTGAATTTTGAGACAACAGAAGATTTTCAAGCTTTAATCTTCAATTTAAATTCAAAAGTGTCACATTTTTATAAAAACTGAAATACTGAGTCAACAGGAGTTTTTTTTTAATTCAACCTTAATTTAAAAAATGATAATAAAATCATTATTAGATCATTTATAACAAAATAATATAAAATAAATTCAAAAGTATCATGTTTGAAAGCTACAGAAGATTGTTGAACTTCAATCTTACATCTAAATGTTTTAAATTAAATCTTAAAATTGAAAGTATCACTTTTAAAAAAAATAATGCATGCAGAGTGAATATAAGATTTTCAAACTTTAATCTTAAAGGTATCACTTAAAAACAATATAAAAAAGTTTGTATGTTTTTCTTAGTTTGCTATGAATTTTAAATAATAAAATGGAACTGGGATAAAAAAATAACAGATTTTAATTTGATGCTGCTTTGCAAGCACTGCAATAAGATCAATGTGTGTGAAGATGAACGTGTAAAAATGTCTCATCTTACAGTACGATGCATCTGCATTAAATCTGATAGCTGTATGTCTGTCCATTAATATATCTGCTGATCATCACATCTGGATGGATGGAGTGAGTCAGTGAGTTCAAAGACAGTTAGGCAGTGTTTGCTCTCTCCAGTAGCTTTAAACACGTATGTTTGAGTGTAAATACAGACCATATTCCTGCACAAGGACACTAAACCATAATACAATGTCTAGAAAGCATCGGCCGTCCTTCTGCTGAACTCTACAGTTTTGTGGTCTGGCTTTGATTTTGAGGCACTGCTCGCTGAGAACCTCAATATCGAAGGGCTTTCAAAATGATTACCATCATCATCATCATCATCTGGTATGAATAGAGATCTGAAAATATCTGCTCTGCCAAACTGTGTGTGATTTGGCAGGTAGGAGATTGTGAGTTTTGGGCTGGCAAACGCTGCCACCAGCTGTGAAGAGAAGCACCTTCATAATCAGACGTGTAGGAGAGCATCATCTGACTGAAGACGCGGAGAATGAGGCGGATGCAAACGCTCAGTTTTCATTCAATGAGGCCGAACGCTGGAGAATCACCTGCTGGGGTAAATGCAGAGCTGAGACACCAGAGATAACAAAACCCCAGCTGGACAAGAGAGAAACTCACACACAATCGCTTCGGTCTGAGAGAGACATTCATGTCAGATAAAACTAGAAAAGGACCTTCGAATCTAAAGAGCCACTGCAAAAATACAGTGAAGGCAAGAAAACACAGTGCAAAAACAAGCCTTTTTGTTTATTTGATCGTTCACAATGGCTGATTTTAAATCAGTCTTATACATTTGTCCCTGGATGAATCACTGAATCAACATCTGATTCACTTATATTCATATCTGAACTGCAAGTTATTGTTTCAAATTCATGAAGCATTACTGACATGTTTGTTTTTATAATTACACATTAAAAGTCTCAATAAATATACCAACATTAAGTACACAAGGCATCTTATTTCAAGGCAAAGTAATTAAGGGCAGTTCAGTGAGTCAGATGCTGATTCAGAAACGGATCCGATTCAGTGATTCCTCAGAATGATTTGTTTGCAAAGAGATTTTGTAATATTTTATTTAAAAATATAAACATTAAAAATATACATTTATTTTATGCATAATTATAATAAAGTACTTTTTAAAAATGCCATTGCTGTCAACAAAAGCAATTTTTCAAACTTCCATCATAACTTGAAATTTAAAGAAATTTTAAATGTAAAATTAAATCTTAAAAGTATGCTGTTTTGTACGCAAAAATTGAACACTGAGTCAACAGAAGATTTTTTAACTTTCATTATAAATTTAAATTTAAAAGTAACAATTAAAAAAAAATGAAATGCTGAGACAGAAGATTTTCAAACTGTAACAATTAATTTAAATTTAAAAGTATCATGTTTTTAAAAATTGGAATACTGAGATTTTCAAACTTTAATCTTAAATTAAAATGTTTTAAATTAAATCTAACAATAATAATATTAATAAATATAATGGATTAGATAATTTATAACAAAATAAAATAAATATAAAAGTTGAATATTAAATTCAAAAAGTTAAATATAAAAAATGATATCTGTATATATATATATATATATATATATATATATATATATATATATATATATATATATATATATATATATATATATATATATATATATATATATTCACACACACAATAGCAAATACACATAATATATAAATAAATATTATTTTAATATCAAAGGGCAAGTTGGTGTGAAGGCCACACGACTGCATCCAAACAGCACAGATCCGACAAAACCCACGATCAGGGGCGTAACCACCATAGACATTGAGGGGGACAAGTCCCCCCCAATAATTAGAAATGGCCAAATGTCCCCCCCAATATTTGAAATTCTTGCACAGATCTGCCGTCCTCCATTACGCAGCGCTCTTGTTAGGATGACAAAAAAAGCTTTAAAAGTTGTATTTTCAGTCTGCTCTGCCTCAGCTGGCTAACAGCGCTCCTCAATGTCAAAATAATTGAACTGGCCAATCAAATCAAAGTAGGCGGGGTTTAGCGTTCACAGATGCTGAGTGCGCGTGAAGATTGAAAACACTGAAAGAGAGCGAGGTAAGATGGAAGCTGCAAATCAATTAATGTTTAGTCAACTGTTTTAGGAAAGAAATGTTAAATGACCGACAGTTATATTCAGTGAAGCAATTACTTGACTTTTTCAAAAATATGCCCATTTTGAGAGAAAGAGAGAGAGAGAGATGAAATGTGCGTGTGTTAATCATCTGCATCTGTTTGTCTGTCCCTACAAACAATGAAACTGTGAATTTAGTTCTACTTCAAAAACACGTCGTTGCTGAGAAATATAATAGATTCAGTATGGAAACTATTTTATTACAATAAAAGTCGCGGGGTAGTGTTGACAAGTCTCTGTGTGCGAGTAATAATGTGTGTGTGTGAGTCAATTAAAGCATATATATATATATATATATATATATATATATATATATATATATATATATATATATATATATAAATATATTATATATACAAAAATTGGTCCCCCCCAATGTTCAAGACATGGTTACGGCCTTGCCCACGATTATGTATGGATTTATTTTAACTTCTAGCACATGATGTCAAAACCACCGTCCCACGCATCCATCCTCATCACGTTCATCCACACACACAAACAAACAAACAAACACACACACACACACACACACACACACACACAGTAAAAAAAAAAAAAAAAAAAAAAAAAAGTCAGCTGTGGTTGCCAGAATTTTACTGTAAAAAATACAGTAGCAAACTTTTAGGTTTTAAGGGTTTAACTTGGATTTAATTTAAATTTACATTAAAATACCATAATTTCATTAACTGACACTAACACTAAACACCATCATGGTAACACACATGAAACTGAAATAATGCAATAAACATTAATTTAACAACATTAGATGTAACATACAACCCTAATGTACACAACTGATAAGAAAAAACTAAGAAACATAGCAGTTATTTCAATGAAAAAACATCAAATGTGAAACGTAATGCAGGGAATTCTGGGAATGTCAATTTATGGTTATTCACTGTAAATTATTCATTCTTTTTCACTTGCAAAAACAGTATACTACCATGAAATTACATGTAATGTCCAACACAGTTTCTTACCGTATATAATAGGGGAAGTTACCGCATTAACCAGTGTTTTACTGTAGCATGTTTCCAGTCTTTTACCGTTAAATTCACAATGATTTTTTACAGTGCACACCACAGAAGCATCGGTGAGCCGGTGTCTCACAGTAACTCTGAACCGTATGAGCATCTGTTAAAGGAAGGAATCCAGAACATGCGCTGGAGGCGGCAGATATATTATTAAGCAGGCTTTTCTGCTGATTGGAGCGGCGTCTCCCGTGAGGAGCAGGAGGAGATCTGCAGTTGGCTCAGAGGCCCTGATTTATTTACAGCACATTATTAATGGAGCGGGGTTAAGACTTTGATACGGCCCCTGTGTCCGCTTTGATGCTACTGGAGGGAAGCACGCACACACACACACACACACACACACACACACACACACACACACACACACACACTCGTGGCTCAGTGCATTGTTAAAACAGCACACGTCTGCACAGGTTGCTCCAGCCTGACAGCGTGTTTTTGTTTATCCTTCCCAAAATTCAAAGGCACCGGAGCGCCGGAGGAGACGCATGTGTGCAGAACAGCAGGAGAACAGACACAAATATCCCTGAAAATCATCATCATCAGCATCATCTGTAGACCTGGATCTCAGAACCTCCACCTTCACAGAGTTACTCCTTTAACACCAGCATCAGCAGAGAACTAGTGCTGGATGCTCACCAGAAAACTAGTTAAAGAACTAGAAAACATTCACTGTTCGATTCACGTTTATGTCTGTTTGGTTTTACTATTAAACCTTAAACTCAAACTGAGGTCCAGGGCTTTGCATAATCATTCAAATGACCTAAAACTGATCTCAATTTATTTCAAATAAGAAAAACAAGCTTTAAAATCTGCTAAAACAGATCAAAATTATTTTCTTTGAGGAACCAGAACTTCCACAGTATTGGAAATAACTATAAGGCAGCGATATAAATAGCTATTTTGTTCTTCTGTTGTACTTCACTTCGGATAAAAGCATCTGCCAAATGCATAAATGTAAAAATAAAGTTTTAAAAATCATAATTCTGAGAGAATAGCAAAATTCCACACCACAACTATAACGATAAATGACACAGAGGATGTAATCACTTTCTTAATGCTTTTGTTCTCTTAACAAAAATTAGTTTGTAGTTAACAAAAAGTAACTCTTAACAAAAAAGTAGTTTAATGGTCTCTTAATGCAGGCAATCAAACTACAACACACATACTGAATAAACATTTAATGCAGTTAATATACACTAATATAGCTATCATTTTATCATTATAATATACAGTAGTTATTATAGTTATATTTATACTAATTGTTCTCAGTGTGAATGAGCCTGTAACCTAATTTAAAAATAATTTCTAGAAAATACAAAAGCTGAAAATCAAAAAGTGCCAATTTTTCTATTTATGCCAAGCTCTAAAATAAATCCCAATTTTATTTGGTAGAAATTGTGAAAATAGTTGTCAGACAAGACATTCTACTATTACTATTATATTATAAAACATTATTTAAAAATATATATGTTTAGAAATTCTTATACAATAACTCATGAGCAACTGGAAAAAAGTAAAAAAATATATATAAATAGAAGAAAAAATGAGCGAACTTTGAAGAACATCCAGTTATACATACATATATATATATTTTTTTTTCTAGGACAGTATACGTAATAGGACAAAACCAAGACAAAAAAAAGACTAAATAAAAAAGTTAGTTTTACATGTGATTACATAAAGCGTGAGTGTGTGGTTGTGTTGTACGTGTGTATATCTGTATTTAGTATGTATTTAAATTTACACTATGTAAAAAGCAGAGTGTAGAAGGAGGAGAAGAGAGAGAAAAGAGAAATATATGTAAGAAAAGATGCATTTCAAGAGATGTGCAGAATGCTGCTTATTTAAGCAACATCTGCAAAGACGATCAGCAATGAGACATGAGTTATACTACAATATCTTTTAAAATGCATCACACAAACTGTGTGGTTCACTTTCACAAGTTTCTGGCACTTTCATGCCAATTACCAGCCATCATGTGCACGAGTCCAGACAACCAGCGCTACCAGACAAACCAAACATACTCAGTCTGACACCGAATACTCTAGTGTGCACTAGTTCTGTCATAAGTGTCCTATTTCGAGGAGATCTGATCTGATGCAGGTTTGTGGAAGTGGATTCAGATGAAAGCACCAGCTAACACAAGGCTAAAATCCAGACTGACATCGCAAGCATTTTTTACTCCGCTCCTCTCAGTGCCACAGGCTCCTCTGCTTTTACACCGGCCTGATTGTCCATACAGAACTGCATTACGCACAGATACAGATCGATACGGAGCCACAGCAGATCTGATGCCTTTAGGAGCTGCTTAACAAATGCAGAAGGAGAGCAGAAACCAGGAGGAGGACTGGCACACCTCAGAGAGAGCAAACACACGCTTCAAATAAACACCAATGCCTGACAGCGATCACAACAAATCTGCACTTATCCATCCTATGCATGCAGTTGCACCACTGTTTTATAGTAAATATTAAGAGCAAACCTGCTAAAAAAATTGCACAAAAAGCACAATTTTATATATTTTATATGCACACTACTATTCAAAAGTTTTTGTTTTATTGTTTCTGAAAGAAGTCTCTTCTGCTCAACAAAGCTGTATTTATTTGATCAAAAATACAGCAAAAATGTGAAATATTATTACAGTTAAAACTAGCTGTTTTCTACATGAATATATGTGTTAAACTGTAATTTATTTCTGTGATCAAAGCTGTATTTTCAGCATCATTACTCCAGTCTTCAGTGTCACATTATCTTCAGAAATCATAATAATATGCTGATTTGCTGCTCAAGACACATTTCTGATTATTATCAATGTTGAAAACAGTTGTGCTGCACAATATTTTTGTGGAAACTGTGATGTATTTTATTTTTCAGGATTCACAGATGAATGGAAAGTTCAGAAGAACAGCATTTATTTGAAATAGAAATCTTTTATAACATTGTAAATGTCTTTACTGGCACTAAATTTTATGCATCCTTGATGAATAAAAGTATTAATTTCTTTAAAATAATTACCCTCAGTGATGAGCGGTTCACAATAACACCAGGAACATGAATTAAGGAAGCACAGTGACTCAATATCAGCACATTAAGCTGATAAACTCGCTGCTCTGGAAATGAGAATGAAGCGTTCATGGTCACGTCATGAGAAACGCAAGCGATCGATGTATTGGCTTGCCAACACAGCCTTATTAATTCATATCTATTGTCTGCTACGAGCTTCAGCATGTAGGCGTAAAATATTAATCACTTTGGGGATGAATTATTAATGGAAAAACATACGGAACAGGGATTGAAATGACTTTGGGGAGGTCGAACTGCTAAAGGACTAATGAAGCAGAGACACAAGAAAACTGCTGCACTGAACCAACTAATGCACCGCATGAAGACATTCAGAGTGAAAACTAGAGGCTTTTCATACAAAAACTGAAAATATATCTTATAATTCACACATTTAAAACCAATAAGCTCAACTCAGACAACAAATAATTTTATATAAATTATATAATATATTTTTCTTCTTTGAGACACAGGAACAGTCAACAAAGTAAAAATAAGTGAAATGAAGGAAAAATATATATAATTATCCATATCTATCCATTGTGTGTGTGTGTGTGTGTGTGTGTGTGTGTGTGTGTGTGTGTGTGTGTGTGTGTGTGTGTGTGTGTGTGTGTGTATGTATGTATGTATGTATGTATGTATGTATATATATATATTATATATATATATATATATATATATATATATATATATATATATATATATTATACACACACACAATATAAGGTAAAAAAGGTAAAAAAAAGGTAAAAAAAATATCTCTCTTTATTTTTTTCTGAACTATAAGCTAAACAATGAATAATAACTAAACTATATTTGGTCCCAAAGTAACTAGTACTAATTACAGTTACAAATCTGGCAACAGTGTTACTCATTTTGCCATTTTTTTTTTTAGTAAAATATCTATTTTCTTGTAATGTTTGCCGATTAAAAATTAAAAATTAAAATAAAAAATGAATGGGACAGACTGAAGGTGAAGCACCAAGAAGTCAAACTAAAAAAATACATTTATTGTTTTAATCACTTTCATGATTTCATGTTTATTTTAATAAAATATCCATTTTATTTTAATGTTTACCAATTAAAAAAAACTAATATTATTACAAAAGAAAAAAAAAACAATCACAGACTGTTACAAAAATTAAAATAAAAAATAAAAACTGCTTTTTTTATTTAACTATTACTTTGACATTTTGAATTAGACAAACTAAAAGTGAAGCATCAAAAAGTTTATTTGAATTATTTTCATAATTCCATTCATATATTTTAATAAAACTATTTTGTTAGTTCAGTTAAATTATGAGAAAAGGACAGTTTGTGGGATGAAAGGACGAGAAGCACACACTTAGACACGTAATTATCAGCATTGATATATGATTATCATAAGACACGCCTGGACACACGAGTAGGGATGGGTACCGAAACTCGGTATTTAATCGGTCTCGGTGCTAAATTATGAAAGACCGGAGTATCGATAAGCTCTGACGTTATCGGTTCTGCTGTCGGTACTGGAGAAATTATGAAAACACACATTTATTGTTGCTACATATACACATTATCTTGCAAATTCTCTCTCACCAGAGTTGCCAGCTGTTTTATATGCAATAATATTCAAACATTTGTCTATGATGCATTTTTGCTATTCGTAATTCAGAAGCGAGATCGCGCTCACGCAGAGGAGCTTCAGCACACGCAACATGAAAGCCCTGTTTAATTATGATAGAATAGAGAACTAACTATTAAAACATATGCACTTTATGCCTGTGGCTGTTATATTAAGCTAAGTTTATTTATTTATTTTTGATTTTGGCTTCTAATGATATAGCCGCGTTTCTTCTAGCACAACTTCCATCCCTTCACAGCGGCGCGCATTCGTTCCTCCCTAACCAACACTTAACGTCTGAATCAGCTCAATCGGTGATTGTTGTAAAATGCCGTCTTTACTGTTGCTAAATTGCGGGACATGTTTGATAATAAAACGTTGAAAGCACAATCTGCACAAGAGACGCTGCTCCCCAGGCTGAAATGTGTGTGTGTGTGTGTGTGTGTGTGTGTGTGTATGTGTGTGCGCGTGCGTGCCTGCGCAGCGCTCCAAAACGGACAGGCAGATTACAGTTTGAGCTTCGGGCGCGTCCAAACGATCAAATACACACAAAAATATGTCACAATGGCCGGCTACGAGAGTATTCACTTAAACAGTATGTCTTAAGTGGACCAGAACTGTTCGGAGAAAATCCGACGTGTGTCAATATATTGCCTTAAAGTGACAGACTGGCGCTTCAATGTTAATCAAAGAAAAAAATGCAAAGAGAAAATCCCCCACAGCTCTTAATCTGAATAACGTTATAGCTTTAATAAGCATTAATCTATCAATACATACAGTGAAAACTATGCAGTGTGCATTTACATTTGATTACTTTTAGATTTCTTTTGTAGGCTATTACTTACCTGAACATTAATATTAGTAGACCTTCATGGAAAAATTAAAGCACTGTTTATTTCATTTAATTTGTATATTTGTTTTATTGTATTTGTCAGTTTGTTTTTACTTTGTTTCTTTGTTAATATTCTTACTGTATCTTATGTATATAAAACACTAAAAATGCCTGCACACTGGTGCATTTACAAATTAATGTTTTATATTAATTTAATTAAATATTTATTTTACATTTCAGAATATAAAGTAATGTTAATTCAGCTCCTAATTTGTTATATATATATATATATATATATATATATAATATATATATATATATATATATATATATATATATATATATATATATATATATATATATATATACACAGTATAACAAAAAGTACCGATAAGAATACCGTTAAAGTACCGGACCGATAAGCAGTATCGATAAGAGTAGTAATACCGTTAAAACCTTAACGATACCCATCCCTACACACGAGGCTCGTTCAGAAAGAGAAGACGTCACCTAGTGCTGGAGATCAGACACTTAAAGCTTCTCCTGCTGAGAAAAGAGAAAGATGCATTAAAAGAGAGAGAAATTAGCCCTGTAAGCTCACGAGTGTCCACGTTACATGACAAGGGCTTTTCCAGCTCCGCTGCATTAATCACTCGCTCCGAGCTTAATAAAAACCTGAGCAGGTGAGAGACGAGGTGCTGAAGCTGAAGCTCAAGCACTCGAGGACGCCAATAACTGTGACCAAAACACAGAAACACACCAGAGATTAATCAAGAGCTCTTCACTGCTGCATCAAACCTGTCTGAAGTTATTTCAAAGCTCAAATCAACACAAAGGACACATCATTGATGGGAACCAATTACAGTTTTTTTGCATTTTTATTGCAAGCATTGCAGTTTAGTTAAATATATATAAGTGCTGCGTGTTTCAGAGTGAAGCGTGGCACTGTGTTCATTTACACATAAAAAGGTCAAAATAAAAGTTTGATGGTTTAACATTTGAAAATGCAGAAATGTAGACTCTTATTAAATTTTTTTTTAACTACATTACATTACAATTTTTGTAAATTTGTATTTTCATAATGTTAATTATATTATTTAAATTATTAATTTTTATAATTTTTTTTAAATACAAATTAAATGGATATTTTAATTTTAAAAACTTGAATAAAAAAAATAATTTTAAATGACAATTTAATTTTTAATAAAAAATTCTCTTTTTTCTTTCTCTTCTCTTAGCTGTAAGTAAAATTAGTGATATAATGCAAAAAATATATAATTCTTTAATAAGTCTGAAATATGTATTTAATAATAGTCCAGAAACATTTGGTCCCAAACTAACTAGTTCCAGCTCAGTGAAATTTACCTTTGGCAACCTTATTCCTACATTTAGCATTTTAAAAAATTACAATTTATTTAATTTTAATGTGTAAATAAATAAATAAATCACACTGCATGTTGGTTACAAAAACTGCAAACCTCACAAAAACAAAAAAAATGGCTCATTCTTGTCTGCAGAACGGGTTAGTAAGCATCACTAACAACTAACTCATCACTCAATAAACATCCACCAAAAAATACAAGCAAAAATATAAACACTTATCACACATTCACAATATCCCACACATCTTGAAGAGTCACGGCACATTTTCTGCAGGCGAATCTAAAACATGCAAATTATTATTCACACGCATTAATTCCGGTTCTGCCAGAATTCAGCCGCTCTTTATTCTCTCCTATTAAAACGATTCAGATCAAAGCGACAGAAACACAGGAAGAGCAATAAAAGAGCAGGAAGGAGTGGATGAAACAAAAGCGGCTAATCGATGAGCTCGGTATCAGCGCGTAACCTTTATAATTGCTCCATTAAAAATTGAGGCCAAAGTGCTTCGAGCGACGCTGCAGGCGAGCCGCATGAATTTTTAACACGAGATGAACAGAAGCTGACTTCAGACGGAGAGATTAGCCTTCAGCTTCATCGCTGTGCTCTCAGGTGAGACGGAGAGAGATCCAGCTCCAGTAAACCTCGCTCTTAATCACGGCTTATGAAGTCTTACGACCACCGAAGCGGCTCACGAGAAACATGAGAGACCATCTACAAGAGTTCAGAGACCGGAGAACCACAGGAACACAAACAACAAACATTAAACTGAGACTAACAAGAAACAGATACCTTACATTGCTTGATTCTTTATAAAACCATTCAGTAACTATACACACATATATACACACACATTCCATATAATATCACACACACACAAACCACAGCCATTACTACCCATAACTAAAACATAAATAATGTGATAAAAAAATAATAATATCAATTCTAAAAAAAATTCAAAAAATATATAATAAAATAATAATAAAAATAATTATTTTGATAAATATAATATTATAAACATATTAATATAATATATTTTTTAAATAATTATAATTTTATTCATCACGGATGCATTCAATTGATCAAAAGTGACAGTAAAGACATTTCTAGACTTCTATTTCAAATAAATGCTGCTCTTTTGAACTTTCTATTCATCTGTGAATCCTGAAAAATAATATGCATCAGTTTCCACAAAAATATTGTGCAGCACAACTGTTTTCAACATTGATAATAATCAGAAATGTTTGTTGAGCAGCAAATCAGCATATTATTATGATTTCTGAAGATCATGTGACACTGAAGACTGGAGTAATGATGCTGAAAATACAGCTTTGATCACAGAAATAAATTACAGTTTAACACATATTCACATAGAAAACAGCTAGTTTAAATTATAATAATATTTCACTATTTTACAGTATTTTTGATTAAACAAATGCAGCTTTGGTGAGCAGAAGATACTTCTTTAAAAAAAAAATTAAAAATCTCACTGATAAATAATTAGTGCAATTTAATCTACATGCACATCTATATTCTTGTCATAATTTTATCTTCTATTAAACAAATATTGTAAATAATTACAGTGCATTATTTATAATTTACATTAAATTATCCAGACTGATTATTCCTCATGAAATTAAATGTAGATGCTAAATCGTTTCCAAGGTTTATAATGTTTAGCAATAACTATAGAATATAATACCATAAATAACTCCTACCTGACACACATTTTTTCCTCTTACTTCTCTACTTAAAGTTGAAATAAATTTATTAGTATTTCAGGGACTGAAGCATCTTCTCCATTGACTTCCATTCAAACTCTGTTTCAAGACGGTGGCACGTGACGTATCCAGAGCAGAATGTATCATGTAACTATTAATATTTCCATGTCTAAATTGACCAGAATCCACGTGTGTCTAAAAGTAATGATCAGCCTCATTTACGGTGTTTTAGAGTCCATTAGCAAACAGAGATCTTAAGAGCACTTCAGATGGACTTCAAACTCCTGACTCACACAAATGCATCTGAGTGCAGCATAAAATAATACAACCGTTTCACCGCGGT
The DNA here is from genome assembly GCA_023376895.1 of Aspiorhynchus laticeps. Lineage (NCBI taxonomy): Eukaryota > Metazoa > Chordata > Actinopteri > Cypriniformes > Cyprinidae > Aspiorhynchus > Aspiorhynchus laticeps. Next base: position 38,159,671 of record CM041804.1, on the reverse strand, counting down.
AAAGAACCGTATCTGGTGCAGGAACTGTCCGCTTTTAAAGAGCTCACTGAGATGGTTTGCACATTTGCATTCATCCCTGCAGACAAACACAGACCTGAGGAGCTGCCCTTCAACCAAACCACAGCCATAACTACACATAAATAATGTGAGAAAATAAATATCATTTTTATAAATAATAATAACGAAAAATAAATAAATCAGAAACAAATCAATTAATAATCAATCAAAAAAAAACAAAAACAAAAAATAAAAATCAATTAATTAAAAATCTAAAATAAAATTAATTTAAAAAAAATCTTAAAACAAATAAATAAAATTAATAAATGAAAATTATTTTAATTGTTTGCTTTTTTAGTATACATTTAATTATTGTTTTTGTTTGATTTATTAAATAAAAATAATTAATTAAAAATCAAATAAAAAAATAATAGTCAATCAAAAAAATATTTTGATTATTTATTTGTTTGCTATTGATTATTAATGTTTTAGTATTTATTAGTTTTGTTTGATTCATTAAATAATAATAAATTAATTTAATAAAACAAAATAAATATGTAAAATAGTAAAATAAACTACTTTTATATCATCTATCAATTTATTTATACTTTTTGCCATTGTGTGCAGCAAATACTGTGACTCTTATGATAAAATGCTTATGGCCTTCTTCATTTGTAAGTCACTCTGGATAAAAGCATCTGCTAAATGAATTACTGTCAATATAAATGTTAATATAAATGAATATCTGATTGTGATTGGTCATTGACAGCATTCTGCAGTCAAATATGTCTATACCATTTCAAGTCCACTGATTGATTTGATAAAGTAAAACATAATTGAATTCTGATTTGTCTTTTTTTTGTTAAATAAAAAAAGAACCACATCACCTTATATTTACAATATGTTACTGGTCATAATAAAAAAAATATATATAAAAAAATAATCAGCTATCAATATCAGTCAAACTTATTATCTGTGCTCCACTTTACATTTATGCATATAGCAGATGTTTTTATCCAAAGACATGTATATTATACCAGCCCGAATAAAAGTAAGCGGTAATACAGTAAAACCACAACAGAGCACATTTATCTGTGAAAACAAAGCATTTAATAGACAGAAAAACAATGAAAAGCCTCAGAGTCAACAAGCACCTTATGGAAAGCTATAAGGACATTATTATTACTATTATTATAAGAGGTAAAATGCAGGTTTGCAGAGAATGAAGTATGTGTGTAAGTTATGCTGCTGAATGAATTATTCATGCATATAAAACCTCCTCACTCCTGAGAACCATTGAGGAAAGTGCTGAATAAAAGTGCATTAAAATCCCCTGGATTTGCTGACACAAAGCAAGCGTCCCATCAGGAACATTAGCCCGGATGCACAGCGTCGAGCCCATAAATACTGCACTAAACATTAACAAATTCATCCACATGATTAAAAGAGCCATATGCAAAAGAGAACGAGCGAGTGCAATGAAAAAACAACCTGTCTAAATATAAAGCTGCTGTGGAGTGACACCAATTTATGACTGTTCACATCTGACATTGGCAGAGAAGAGAGTGAAAAAGTGAAAGTGTTTACAGACAGAGGTGAAAAGCAGCCTGACGGCGGCTCTGACCGGGTGAGGTTTGAGGTAATTGAGCGCAGCACGAACAAACACACGGAAAATGAGGTTAAACAGGGTGCGCTGTATAATGTGAGCATCTGATGACTGATAGTTAATGAGAAACTTGACCTCTTCCAGGTTCAGCAAAGTGAGGCTTTTAATTTAGTCAGCGCGTCCCGCGAGAATCAATCAGCCGCTGCATTAATGCATGCAAAATCAAGAGAGGAACATCGGCTTTGTCTTTTCATTTAGGCTAACTTTAACACACCCCATCATGCATCATTCATGTTACTATGATTTTAATGCACATCAAACTTGTAAGTAGTAGTCAACCGATATTGTTTTTTTGGTTTTTTTTGGGGCGATGCCGATATCTTAGGACCAGGATGACCGATATACCGATATATATATATATATAGATATATATAGATATATATATATAGATGTGTATATGTGTATGTGTATGTGTATATATATATATATATATATATATATATATATATATATATATATATATATATCCATAAGCAATATATATGATATCATACTATTTAATTTAAAAATAGAAAAATCGGACACACGACAATTGGCAAAATATTTATATTTATTTAGAAATTAGAAATAAATCATTTGAAATTGAATTATATGAAATACAATAAGTAAAATAAAGATTATATAATAATTACATAGTAACAATGATTATAATAATGTATAATAAATTATAAAAATATTATAAATAATAAAAAAATACATTTGTGAAATAAACTTGATTCTGTAATCCTATTTTTCACAAAACAAATATGTACAGACTGAAATGTTAATCTGAGACTGTAAACTAATGAAGACAGCGAATGTCTCAACACTGATATTCTCAATGCTGTCAAAATAAAAGTTCAGCTTCTGACACATCAGCCAAACAGAATTTTTATTTTTTTCAAAGGGCAAATATTGACCGATATATCGGTTGACCACTGCTTCTGATCATCTGAAAAATCAGTTTATAATGTCATTTTTGGAGTGATTCTTATTTAACTGTTTCTATAAAAAAAAGAATTTCTAGATATAAATTCAAAATTCTTTCCTTTCTCGTAATTCCAAGTTTACATCTCGCAATTCTGTTTTTTTCTGCTACAAAAACAAAAAAAAAAAAAGGTAATTGTGACTATCTCACAATTCTGACTTTTTTCCTCTCAAACGCACATTTATATCTTACAATTCAGACTTTTGTTCTCAGAATTGAGGTTATATCTTATAATTCTGTGTTTATATATCATAGTTAAGAGTTATAAACTCACAATTGCGAGTTTTTGACTGAGATGTAAATTGCAAGAAAAATTTACATTATAAATTTTATTCCAATTTTATTTAAAAAATACATTCTTATAAAAATAAGTAAACACTTTTTTTGTATGTAATATAACAATTCATGGAGTTAAAGGATAAAAAGTGCAGGAAAAATACTAAAAAAATATATATATCAAATAATTCAGATAAAACCAAAAGTCAGAATTTCAGGCAACTCTCTCTTTCTCACATACTCTGTTAATGTTGTGAAAATCATTTTCATATCATTTACAGATGGGAATTATTTTCCATTTATACTCCAGAAAGCTAAATCTGTCTTCACACACGCTAAAGCAGCTCTGGATTCCTGAAGCTCCTCTGAGATTCTCCAGAATATTCTGATCTTACGGATCCGGATCCATCAGGAATGAATGAAGATCATGAAGAGATCTTAAATGATCTGATGTGTAAGATCTGACCTGTATGTGTTATGTGTTTGAGCTGCACTTTCTGCTTTACAAGCACAAAACCAACATGATCACAGAGCTCAACGCAATAAACAAACAATGCTGTGGGAGAAGAACGAGCCAAACAACAACAACAAGCAGCTCATGAATATTCAGCCGTCTGGATTCTCATTCAAATGTTTAAAACCTTCAGAGTCTTTGAAAATCACGTTAGTACAGAAACCTGCAGAAACAAACGCAGTCAGCTGGTTATTCACTGAATAAATCCTGCTCGAGCTCGTCATGTGTTTGAGTAAGAGTGTGTATCTGTGCTCAAATGAACAAATCAATTCCCATTTGATACTAATCAACGTGAGCAGAGAAATACGCTTCCAACAAACAGCATGTTTCTATTTCTGAAGGAATTAAATCCATTCATCTTGCACAATAACCATTTATTTCCTTTCCCTAGAGCAACATAATTTATGCCAATATAAAATCCTGTACAGTGGTATTTATGATTTGATCAAAACATTAAGAAATTATAGAGATGTGAACGCAGGTCAGTGGTGTTAAACACAGACTGTATGACTTCATCCAGACGACCAAATGATGCTTGAGATCAGACTGAACCGACGCGCTATTAATAATCAGACAGACCAATGCACTGACTTTAACTCTTTCATATCTGCTCCACCATTTATTCCATAAGAAACAATATTTTCTTTGGAGAAATGTTAACTTCAATTAAACTATATGACCAAAAAAAATGCAATGATTGGCTGATGCAGTGCTCAGGCTGATTAATCTGCCAAGTTATCTAATTATCAACCAAATAACAATTGTACAGTCTTTATTATTTTTAAATAATAAACATTTCAGTTTTGGACAATTTTGAACAAATATTGAATATAATAGAATAGAATAATTTGTAAAATAGAATAAGTTATTAAATTACTGTGCATTATTATGTATATATTTGCATTATATCAGCCAACCTGAATATTAAATATGAATAAATATTCTAAATATTACTTGAATGAATGAACAAATGGAATCTCCCAGTATTGTCAGTAAATAATATAACTTTTGTTTTGGAGCAATTTTGAATTTTTTAAAATATGGAAAAGTAAAGTAAAGTAAAGTAAAGTAATAGCCACCCTGATATTTAGATATTAGTATCAGCCATTAAATAAATAAATACATACATACATAAATAAATAATACCTAAATCTCCCACTCTTGTCAGTAAATAATACAACTTTTGTTTTAGGGCAATTTTGAACAAATACTGAATATAAAAATAGTAATATAATATAATATAATAATAAAAAACTGTTTTTGGACAATGATGAACAACTACTATTATAATATAATATAATATAATTATATTTTATATTGAATTTATTCATACATCCGCCTTGTATCAGCCACCTGCTGTCTGGATACTAGTTTCAGCTATTATAAATAAATAAATAAATAAATAAAAACACCAACAAAATCATCAGTCACGCAGAACAAAAGAGGCTCAGAAGTGAATTGAAGAGGGCCGTGGTAACGGTGCTAAAAGAGCCGCGTGACGCTCCTGTTGAGACGCCTGGAGGAAGGTGAACTCCATCAAACACACCTGTAATTAGCCAGCAGACACACATCCACCCGCTGCGTGCGTGTGTTTATCATCGTTCATCAGCTCATGAGTCTGGAGAGGGATGCGCTCAGAAAGAGCCGCGGGCCAAAGGCCGCACAAATGTCAGCGTCCGCTGAGCTCCAGCCCTGGAGCATTGATCACACACACACACACACACACACACACACACACACACACACTGGAGCAGCTTCATCTGATCGTGTGTGTTCATTGCGGGAAGGTAAATGTCAGTGTTGTGTGTGTGTTTGGTGCTCAGGGATGAGAAACGGCCCTCAGCAATCAGCGTCCCGCATCAAACTCTATTGAATTTCAGTTCACAGCGTCTGCATTTGCATACGGCCCACATTTAACGCAGGGTAAACAATTTAACACACTTCAAACAGCCACTTACTCCTCATTTACATAACTTAATTGACTTTTTTTGCCCACTTTTTAATTTTCAAGAATATAAGAATTAATCCCAAAACCAACTGATAGTCTTGCTTTAACTATTCAGGCAAAACGAGGAACACACACACACACACATACCTCATCGTTTTGCAACTGTAAAGCCTAAAATACTCTACACAAGTCAAGTCACATTTATTTCTACAGCACAGTTTGATTCAAAGCAGCTGCACAGTGATAAAATAACGGTTGATGTAAAAATTAATAAATTATTAAATTAGTTCAATGTTATACATACATACATACATACATAAACATAAATTCAGATTTAATGCTGATTCAGTTCAATTCTCCAGAGCTGTTCTGTCACTTTATGAACATTTTATCGTTTCGTATGAGAAAGGCTATCGTCACATCATAAACAGAGAGAAACTTCACGACAACCTGTCAAAATAAAAGTTCAGTTTAACTTGGAGAAATTGTGATATATAAACAGATATATGATATATATACAGTAGACCACAGAAGCAATAACAGATTTCATGAGTACCTAATTATTCAGCTTGATTCAGATTCAATGTTGATTCAATTCAGTTCAAAAACAGTGTTAACGTTGCAAACTTCATCAGTTATGAGACAAATTCAATTGCAGCTCTACAGAAGACAATGGTATCATTATTCAAATCAATTCAGTTCAATTCAATAACAGAGTCAATGTTGCAAAATTCAATTATGAAATGACTTCAATTTCTGTAAAGCAGCTCTAAAAAAAGACAACAGTGTAATTATTCAGATCAATTCAGTTTAATATGGGTTCGGTTTAGTTCAACAACAGAGTCACTGGTGCAAAACTCAATTATGAAATTACTTCAATTTCTGTAAAACAGCTCTTAAAAAAGACAACAGTGTCATTATTCAGACCAATTCAGTTCAAGTTTTGTTCTCATCCGATAATGTCAGTGCATTCAAATCAATAATATTACAGAATATTAAATGCCTTTTAAAACCAAGTGCATGAATGCAAACACTTCAAGAGCTCAATTTTGAGTCTCAAGACCACAATTCATCGCACAAGAGTTTCCAGCAGCTGCTCAATCACAGTCTGAAGAGAGTCATAACGAGCTGCATTGTGTCAGTCGAGCGTCACACACTTATACTGAAGAAACAGCAGATCTGCATCCATATCATCACACACACGACCGTCTGAACCCTCGCCTCGTACCTGCGCTCTATTAAGGGCTGCGCCTCAGGTTGCAACACTCCTTGTTTAATTAGCTCGTTAATGGGACGGCAATTACAGAAATCCATTACATTCTCATTCTTCCGTGGAAGAAACAAGAGCAGCTGCTGAAGTGATGCAGGAACTGCTAGAAATCACCACATCAACAATATACCACAGCATCAGCAAAAACAAGCATCAGAATAACTGAATACACTGATAACCAGCATCGGATGTCTGATTCATACAAATACTCTCATAAATCAACAACATTCAGTGAAAAGCGTTCAGCACATAAACTACATTAAATCTTACAATTTAAGTTAAATGTAATTTCACTTTTGCTAATATATTCTATACATAAATAAAATAAAAACTGTATTAAAAATGTATGAATTAATCATTTATAAAATATTGATATAATATATATAAATTATAGATTACAATAAATCATTTTACTAATATATTTTGTTATATATTTTATACATACAAATAAAATTAAATAAAAAATGAAAGATAAATAAATTATAAGATTTATATAAAATATATAAATTATAAATAAATTATAAATTATTCTGCTAATACATTTCATTATATATTTTATATATAAAATGAATGAATAAACAAATAAACAGCATTAAATCTAATAATTTATTTACAAAAAGTAATTAATTTAAAATGAATGAATAAATAAAGTATATAAGTTCTAAATAAATTATAAATTAAACATTATAATAAATACATTATTTTGCTTAAATATTTCATTATATATTTTACATATATAATAAATAGAATATGAATTCATCGAAATTTAATATTAAATAAATAACTGAATGAATAAATATATATTAATTCATATAAAATCTATAAATTATAAATGTATAATTTTTAAAACAAAATAATAATAAATTATAACTAAATATATAATTATTTAGCTAATCATTTTTTATATTTTATATATAAAAATGAATAAATAATTATTTTACTAAATATTTTATATAAATATATTTTGCGCCAACATGAACTGCTTTTCTTACCTTTGAGAATCAGAGCAGCTGATCTCCATCATACAAAACTAAACGTTTAGCTGATTCTGGAGTTTGTGTTCAGATCAAATAAAGTCAAGCCTTTACGAAGTGGACGAGTAACTAACAGCTTCCTAACTCTCTGCTATTGTCAGAGCAACAGGAGGCTGGGCGTCTCTCCCAGGAGCGACAACCTTTGACTAAACTCTCATTTAAACTCGTAAGCCTGTCATATTTACACAAAGACAGTTTGTTTTCTGCTAAACAAGTCCATAAACACTGGCTATAAAGAAGGCAACAGCGCATGCAAACATGTGCTGATACGATGAGAGGATGACTGCGGTCACAGCAGACCTTCATCACACTGTCATAGCACCTCAGTTTTAAAGGTAAAGTGTGTCTTATTCATGTGTGCAATAAACATGAGCTGTTTCCATGTTCATCAATAGTCTGACTGTTGTCTAATTATTATACTACTTATCATAATAAAGAGTTACTGTACTTAAATTAAGATGTTTACAGGACATAAACAAACTTGTGTTTACATTACTGGCAATTATTTTAATTATTTGCAACACAATGTTAATTTCAAATGCAATAAACCTGTTTGTCGTTATCGACTTTTATTTGCCTTTAAAACGATAATAAAGGCAAAATTAATCATAATAATATTATATTATTATATATATATTTATTTATTTGTAATTAATATATTTTATGTTATTAGTCATATATATATATATATATATATATATATATATATATATATATATGACTAATATATTATTAGTCATATTAGTCAGTCATATATATATGTTATTAGTCATTACTATTATTTATTAGTCATTCATATATATATATATATATATGAATGAATGACTAATAAATAATAATGACTAATAATATAAAATATATAAATTACAAATAAATTATATTTTGTGTGTTTCTATATTTTGTTTTATATATTGAAATAAATAAATATTAAAACCAAAACTTAAACAAATAAATAAAATGCATAAATTATAAATGAATTATAATAAATTTAAATAACTTAATTGAATAATTTAATGATTAAATATAAAATAAAATATACCAATTAATATAAATAAATAAATAAATGTATGTTCCTGGTTTATTTACTGAAAAAGAGGAAACATTTCGTTTATTTTTTTTACTTGCTGAAAAAACATCCAGAGCAAATATAAAAATATAATTCTGAATTATTTATACATTTATGATTGTCAAAAGTTTGAAGTCTATTTCTCTAGCCATCTAACCCCAAAACACTCCCAGAAAGTCTCCGAACACAAAACCTCTGGCTTCTTTGTCCTGTAAATCTGTTCAGGGTTTGATCAGCGCTGATCTGACACCTAGATTCACGAGGAGAGACGTTCACATCCGTGCTGTCAGCCGGGATAAAGGCTATTGTTCAGGGATTAGAGCACTTGCACCTCGTCTGGAGCGTCGTGACCCTCATAACCTCTCCTCGCCCGACTCCGCACTACAATAGAGGAGAACACGGCGACTGGCAAGCGCTCAAATCGGCCGCTCGTATCCCTTTATCCCAGCAAAACAAAAGCCTGCGCGGACATTTAGCAAATTCCAGCGACACTTTTTCCAAAACCGCTTGGGCAAAAGAATCAAGTCTTTTGTGTGTGTGGAGGGTTACAGAGACTGCCAGACGCGGATCAAACCCGAGGGCTTGTTAGGTCAAAACATTAAGCGTCAATGAGACACGCTGTGAAGAATCCCATCAGAAACGCTGTGATGATGAACCTCAGACGGGAAACTGCTCTGTGTTCAACTCAACAACTGCATGCGTCTGATACAAACTCAGATATATCAAACCAAGTCATTACCATATCACTCACTAATGCAGGAATGATTGGGACACGTAATATATCTAAAGTATGGAAATATACACCAGAATCTGGAGACATAAATAGCATGCATCGTTTGAAAAAGTGTTATAGTCTGAACAGTCAAACGCACTAATAGACCTGAAATAGTCAGGAAACAAAAATGGACGATAGGACATGACATCAGTCTCCACTGCCTGTTTAAAATAAAATAAAATACAAATTTTACTTTATCATAAGTAAAATAAAATAATAATTTATAAAAAAATTTAATTGAATTTTATTTTTATTTGACTTTATCTTAAATAAAATAAAATATAAAATTAACTTTAAAATAAAATATTAAATCAATTTTATTTTACTTTAAGTAAAACAAAATAAAATGGTAAAATAAAATAAAATATAAAATTAACTTAAAAAAATAAATAATGCATTAAAAAATGTAATGTGATTGAGTAATGTAATTTACTTTATCTTAAATTAATTAAAATAAAATATAAAATAAAATAAACTTAAAAATAAAATAAAATTTTATTTGACTTTATCGTAAGTAAAATAAAATAAAATGGTGAAATAAATGAATTTATAAAAAAATAAATTTTTATTTTATTCTAATTTTACTTTATCTTAAATAAAATAAAATAAAAAAGTTAAAATAAAATAAAATAAAATAAAAGTATTCAAAATGTACCATCTACTCATTTTGCTACATCAGTCAACAAAACTTCAACTTTGACCAGGTGTTTTTCAACTCAACAAATATATTATCCAAATCAATCAAAAGTGCAGTCATGTTTGAAAAAATATAAGATTTCTGAAGTATGAAAAATATATATACCAGAATCTGGAAAAGTACCATGAGAACCAAAATCACAAATATCATGAAATCATTTAAAAATATGTCATGGTCTAAAGGGCTGATTGCACTAGACTTTAAGCTTGGATTCAGCAAGAAATATGGGCAGTATAAAATAAAATAAATAAATTAATTAATTAATTTCACCATATTTTATTTATTCATTTAAAAAAAGAAATACATCTCAATATGGAGTCAATATGATTTTTAAATGTTTTTAAAATAAGTTTTTTCTGCTCACCAAGGCAGCATTTATTTAAAAAAAAAAAACTTAAAAAAAATTTAAAAAAATTCTCAAAATATTATTATATTTTAAACTAGTTGTTTTCTATGTGAATATGTGTTAAACTGTAATTTATTTCTGTGATCAAAGCTGTATTTTCAGCATCATTTCTCCAGTCTTCAGTGTCACATGATCTTCAGAAATCATAATAATATACTGATTTACTGCTCAAGAAACATTTCTGATTATTATCAATGTTGAAAACAGTTGTGCTGCACAATATTTTTGTGTGATACATTTAATTTTTCAGGATTCACAGATGAATAGAAAGTTCAAAAGAACAGCATTTATTTGAAATATAAATCTTTTCTAACATTATAAATGTCTTTACTGTCACTTTTGATCAGTTTAATGCATCTGTAATAAATAAAAGTATTAATTTCAGACTAATTTTGGACTGTTTGACAGGTAAGCAAGGTAAACTAATGCCAAATATCCATTGCATATGCTTGCATTCTTGAAATATCATGAAGATGTGCTGTGACTTTCCCTAAAGAACGAGTTCAGAAAGTTTTAAACTCTTTCCTCACATAAGTCCGATGACACAAATCATGTCTAATAGAGCAACAAAACTTTGTGAAAAGCAGCTTCGGCACAATTCAATCTGATCTCGATTAAAATAGCAGCGGAGCAACTCCAATTTACAGGAGAAAGTGCGAGCGAAAGTATCCAAACGAGACCGGATCTAATAACACGAGCAGCAGGCAGAACGGATAAATAACACGGTTTATCGTGGACCAGACCGGCCCCGGCGTTCACATGAAGCAGTCTGACTTTCTAATAAATGATCTCTGTAATACTTTCTGTCAGCAGAGCTGTGGATTCCCAGCGCAGTAATACAGAGACGCTGTCCTGAACCGATGTCTTCATATAATGAAGGAGGTGTTCAATCAGCCGTGCATGTATTAGGTTCGAGCGGCGATCCCGCAGGACAAATCCACTCTCGCTGACACCATAACAAGCCCAGCTGGGAGAACCAGACCGCTGTAAATCTACAGCTCTTCTGCTGGAAAACCACACTGAAGGAGCGAGGCCTCGGAAAAACCAACATATCGCTGAGATCAAACAACGACGGAGAGTTTGAGACGGGAACGCTGAGATATGATCAAACCTGCAGACAATACAGTAACGATTAACATTCAGAAATCATATGTCAAAAAGAAAGTATAACATAACAGTATAAAAATTCTTAGGATAAATAGATTTATTTATTTATTTACTTACAGTAAGGATGAATAAATACAGTAAGTAAATAAATAAAATCATTCTTAAGCTTATTTTTTAAACCTTTATTTGTTTGTTTGTTTGTTAATTCATTCTTTCATAGGCTTATTTAACGACTAACACATGATTATCATTTAGAAATGATGAAATTATGTCAAAAAGTATAACATAACAGTATAACAATTCTTAGGATAAATAGATTTATTTGTTTATTTACTGTAAGGATGAATAAATACAGTAAGTAAATAAATAAAATAATTTTTAAGCTTATTTTTTAAACCTTTATTTGTTTGTTTGTTCATTCATTCGTTGGCTTATTTATTAAACCATTGTTTGTGTGTTTATTTATAAGTAATTAAAAACAATAAATAAAAAAAAATAAAAAAATCAATCAATGAATCAATAAATAAAATCATTATTAGGCTTATTAAATCAGTTTCTATGCATGTATGTATTTTTTTATTTAATAAGCAAATAAAATCAATCAATAAAACAATTATTTTTCTTATTTATTTATTAATTTGATATGTAAATAAAATATTTTTAGGCTTATTAAACTTATTTATTTATTTAAAACAAATAAAATACTAATATAATACTAATAAAAACTACTCTATATTTGTATAGAGTAGTGCAGTTATACATTTTTCATATAATTTTTACATTATTTTTAATATAATATTTCTGAATCATGATTGCCATATAGTGCAATGCTGTTTTTGTTTTTCCACAAGAAAGCTTAAAAATATTTTTGATAGTGTGTTCCTGTGTTCTTCTCAATTAATAAAATCATTTCAACTCAAATCAACAGTCAGCCGTTCATTATTGCAATATAAGCCTCTTTATGGTGATGCATGACCAGCTTTCAGAGTTTATTCTGCTATAATGGCACAGGAAATTTCAGAAGAATGTTCTCCATAATCATTCATAGTGATTCAGCTCAGTTTGTTTATAAACACATTCTCTGAATCTGATCTCACAGCAGCGGTTGATCAGATCTCAGCACAAACAGAGCTGCTCCTCACAGACTCTGATGCTGTAACTCCAGACGTTCTGCTCAAACAGGAACAGGAAGGAAGAGGAGAAATGCCCTAAACCTGAGCCTCAGGAGCGAGAGCCGATCCCTTACAGGAGGAGCTGAAACACAGTCCAGACTTTATAGAGTTCAAGCTGCCAATTCTGACTTACAGGAAAAAATCTGATGTGAAAATGAAGCTGGAGTTTTTGTTTATTTTAAAATGAAATTACAATAATAATTAAAAGGTAATAAGTAAAATATATATATATTAATTTAGTTTTATAGTTTTTAAAAAATATTATTTTAAGTATTACTTTTAATTATTATATTTATTTATTAATATTTATTTTTTTAATGTATACAATCACAAAATTTTGGCCAATTTGCACATCCCTACAAAGACGCATTATTTTACATAATTGTTAAACACAATTGCAATTTGAAGATAAAAATATAAATGTAATTATTTAAATGAAATAAAAATTATTTATTTTATTTTGTTTAGTAATATTTATATATGTGACCCAGGACCACAAAACCAGTCATAAGGATCAATTTGGTGAAATTGAGGTTTATACATCATCTGAAAGCTGAATAAATAATCTTTCCATTGATGTATGGTTTGTTATGATCGGACAATATTTGTCTGAGATACAACTATTTGAAAATCTGGAATCTGAGGGTGCAAAAAAATCTAAATATTGAGAAAATCACCTTTAAAGTTGTTGCAATGCATATTACTAATCATAAATTAAGTTTTGATATATTTACGGTAGGACATTTACCAAATATCTTCATGAAACATGATCTTTTGGCATAAAAGAAAAATGAATAATTTTGACCCATTCAATGTATTGTTGTCTATTGCTACAAATATATCTGTGTTACTTATGACTGCTTTTGTGCTCCAGGGTCACATATTTGTTATATATTTTACTTTTATTAATTATTATTATTACTATGATTATTATTATCATATGGGCATATTTACTTATGTATATAAAGTCACAAAATTTTGCCCAATTTGGTCATTCACGACAAACAAGAATCGCGAACATGACTTTTGTTTACTGCATTTTAATAATTTTAATAGAGTTTGTTCTGAGTTATAAAGTAACAAATCTACAGTGAAATTAAAGCTCTAAGAGCAGTACTGTCACATTCTGAAAGCCGTCTTATTTTGTGTTTTTCACTTTTTCTGTGTTTTGTGATTATATTTCTGCACTTTAATGACACTGTACGCTCGTGGCAGCTTCGTCCGGCGTGACCTTTACCTGTCAATTCATAATATTTATGATTTTTAGAGAAATCCCGCTCAGAAATCAATCACTCGAAGACGAGCGGGTTTCCTCGTGTAATGCGATCGCAGGAGAGGAACACTTACAATCCAGCAGGATTCGATAGTTCACACATTTCTCAATATGCTTACAGAGCCTGGCACAGTTATGAATTGCTCTCTGTATGATATTTATTCAGTAATCAGTGACTCAATGGGAGAATGCACTGAGATCGGACAGATCATCACACCAGAGCGCTTCGTTCAAGTGCAGCAAGCATGTGTGAATGCAACATGTGACAAACATCTTAACCAACTTATCAGCAAAAGAAAAGCTTTAAAAGCTCCCTGTTTAATGTCCAATTACCCCCCCCCCCCAGCCCTTTCATATGGACAGCATTTTAAGTGTCATATGTGCATCACTGGCAGATTATTACAAATGGTAGTCATTGTTTAAGTGAACTAATTTCATCCAAATCACAATGAATGCAATCCGGTAATGCATTACAACAAGCTCTGTGAGGAGAAATGCAGATATTACATACATTTCATTCCATATCCATCAAAAAAATAAAAAATTATGAATTACTCTTTGCATGAGGAGCACTAATGTAGTGCACTGCATTTCAGTCACTGCTGAGGGTGTTTCAGATCATAATGCTGTCTTATAAGTGAGCGTGTGTGTGGTCAGTAGAGACATCAGTGTATGTGTGCTGGTCCAGTCTGAGTGCTTCATCAATGATTAGCTTCATCAGTTCACATCTAATGAGCTTAATGTGCCTCAAACAAGCCAATGACCCTCATTTAAAGTAAAGCTATTTCCTGAGCAACATCTCCGCTTTCACTTCATTCTGTGAGAGAGTAAACAGACCTGTTATCTGTGTTTACTCCGGTCAAACTCTCACTGTCTAAACCATTACTGTACAACACAGACAATCTATACAACAACAAACGTGCAAAAACATCAACAAGAATTAGCTATAGAGAAAATAGTTTCCACAGAAATATTGTGCAGCACAACTGTTTTCAACATTGATAATAATCAGAAATGTTTCTTGAGCAGCAAATCAGCATATTATTATGATTTCTGAAGATCATGTGACACTGAAGACTGGAGTAATGATGCTGAAAATACAGCTTTGATCACAAAAATAAATTACAGTTTAACACATATTCACATAGAAAACAGCTGTTTTAAATAGTAATAATATTTCTGTATTTTGAATTAAATAAAAAAAATTACTTTACAATTTATTCCTGGAAATAAATAAATAAAAAATAAAAATTAAACAGGATTTTAATTTAGGATTTAGATTATATAAAATTATATAAAATGAAGACCTTTTTTTAAATATATTCAAATAGAAAAAAGTTATTCTTAATTACAATAACATTAACAATTGCAATTTTTCAATGAAATGATTACAAAATAAATTAAAAGTAAAATGATTAAGCGAAATCCAATAGTAATTTCTTATTTTGTTTTTATTCAGTATTTTTATGTTTAGCAGTAGTAGTAATTTATTATTATTATTATTTAGTTGTATATAATATATATATATATATAATAATAAAATATCACAACATGTTGGCAATAATATTTGACAATATTACTGTTTTTACTGTATTTTTGAGACTTCTTTAAAAAAAAACATTAAAAAGCTAATGTTCTACAGAATAATGAACCAAGACAGAAATATTATAAGAGAGAAGAACATGGTCAATTGATTTCACGTTGACTTTAAACTCAAGAACAAGGTTAATCAATCAGCAGCACTACAAAAGTACCACGGTATGAATACAGTAGTCATTCAGTTCTATTGCATTAACAGCCCTGTACATCTACAGTACAGTCTAGTATCCAAACGTGCCTCAACATTTCTGATGTTATCTCAAACAGACAGAGCCAGTGAAGCAGTAAATGCACGATGATATCCAGGAGCAAACTCTCTTTAAACCGAACTCTAATCCTGGTGTTCATCTCCTTCTCTTTATCTGCTCAAAGGAAACAATCAGCACGGTTTGGGCTCAAAGACTCTGTTATAGAGCCTCAGCGGGTCAGAAACAAGAGCGCTGATGAGTCTGTGTGAATCTGTGCTAATGGAGGCCATTCCTCACGCCCAACTAACGACGGAGAAACCAGCTCAAACCAGTCCATGGCCATCACGCCACAGGGACAAACTTATGAGCTTATGAGACATAATAAAACACAGACCGCTCGGAACAAAACAAGCCATAAACCGCAAAAGCAGCATTACTGTTACGGCCACCGGAGAGCGGCAGCGAAGACGGGAAACTTTCCTGATGCAACTTCACAGCGCCGTTATTTCTGTATCAGTGAGAAACTATTATAGTTGCTCTTCATATTTTCAGTTTGATTTTTATGCACTATAAACTTATATGATCAGGAAGTCAAGGCAATTCATCAAAAGTAGAGCAATACAAACTTTTTCTTATTAGTTATATGAAATTAAACCTGCTTTAAGTTTCACGTAATTTAAGTTGAAATTAGGCAGAAAAAATGAAACTGAACTATATTTTCTGTTTTTATTTTCATTTTAGTTAAAGATAGTCATTTTTATTGCGTTTTTTTAATTCTTAGTTTGTGTTTGTTTAAAATAAGTCTTTTTCATTTTTATTTCAGTTTTAGTTGTTTTAGTTCATCCAGTTAAAAATGAAAAGTCGTCTTGGAAACTTGGAAATAAAATAAGTTTAAGATATTTTTTTATATTTTATTTCAGTTAAAGTTTATTTTATTTCAAGTAATTAAAGCATTTTTATAGTTAAGGGTATTATAGTTAACTAAAACTAAAGTCAGAAAAAAAAATTGATTCTTGAAATAAAAATGAACTTAAACTGAAATAA
>CM041804.1:38035172-38137672 GCA_023376895.1 Aspiorhynchus laticeps | reverse complement strand
TGAAAATTAAAACTCTTAAATAATCAAATACCTCTTAAATATTTTTATATTAACGTGAAATATTACAATAGCAATATTTCTTAATGTGCATTTATTGAGCAATTTCTATTTAATTTATTTAATATTTATTTATTTAATAGTAGTAATAGTAGTAGTAATAAAAAAATAACATTTTATAGCCATATTGATATATATATATATAAAAAATATATAAATCGCAAAAAAAAAGTTTGATGGTTTAACAATTAAAAGTTAAGAAATTGAGAAATATTAGTACTTTTAGTAATTTTACTATTGTAACGCAAATTATTATTATTATAATTTTTATTAAGTACGCTTTAAAAATGATATACTTATTTTGTTTCATAATGAAATATTACAACAGTAATATTAATTTGTTTATATTATGGATTTGTTTTATTATTATTATTATTATTGTAAATAGCCATAATACCTGTATTATACAATCACACACTTTTGGCCAAATTGTGCAGCGCTACATAGAACAATTTTATATTTTTATTTAATATTAAACAAAATTAACACTAATATATAAATAGTAATATTATTAATACTAATAATTAATCATATTAGTGCTGTCAAATGATTAATCGCATACAAAATAAAAGTTTTTATTTACATAATATATATGTGTGTACTTTGTATATGTATTATGTATATAAATACACACACATACAGTATATATTTTGAAAATATGTACATGTATTTACATGTATATATTTATATTCATATAATTTATATTATATATAAATGTATTCAATATATAAACATAACATATTTTTCAGAAATATATACATGCATGTGTGTGTATTTATATATACATAATTAATATACACCGCACACACACACATATTTTATGTACACAAAAACTTTTATTTTGGATGTGATTAATTGCGCTTAATCGTTTGACAGCACTAATATTGATATTCAACTTTTAGCCATATTGATATAAAAATCACAATTTTTCTCCAAATTGTGCAGCCCTACTAAGAGCTACTAAAACACTCAAGCGGATAAACTCATTAGTGACCCGTCCCGTTACTAACCAAAGGTTATTCAGTAAAGCACTAGAGTAATTTCCACGACTGTCCTCGTGTTCGCTGGGTTCAGGAGACGTCTGAGGTCAAGCTTTATAAAGAACAGCACTCTCTGTCCGTCTGATGCGTCCCGTTTCTCTGTTAATTACCCCGCCTAAGTGCACCATTAATCGATTAGACATCTCTGTGCAATATCTCATATCGGCCTGAACGCTGGAGGAAATATGAGGCTTTTCTCTGCCACAGACTCTGTTTACGCTCAGTTCTTCAGCGTCACCTTTCCATCCGAATGACAGCGCTGGATAAAATACCTGCGAAAGGGTCGAGACGCTCTGAGATCAAGCACTCGTCTCGAGGAGTTCGTCTTCACCTGTTAGACGGAGGAACGATGGGGCCGACCTCGTTGAGTTCACCGTCTCGTTAACGCCAGCCTGGGTGTCTGTCACACCTTCATTAACCACATCGACCCACTCGCTTATTAAAGCCATTCATTATTCCTGCTATCGAGCGCCGCTAATGAGCTTCAGAGAGCAGCAGACTCTGCTGGAGAAACAACTGAACGCAAAACTAGCGGTCTACCATAACGAGTGACCATAACACTGAAATCTATAAAGAGATATACATACATACAGTATATATGTGACCCTGGAGCACAAAAGCAGTCATAAGTAACACAGGTATATTTGTAGCAATAGCCAACAATACATTGTATGGGTCAAAATTATTGATTTTTCTTTTATGCCAAAAATCATTAGGATATTTAGTAAACATCATGTTCCAAGAAGATATTTTGTAAATTTCCTACCATAAATATATCAAAACTTAATTTTTGATTAGTAATATGCATCGCTAAGAACTTCATTTGAACAACTTTAAAGGTGATTTTCTCAATATTTAGATTTTTTTGCACCCTCAGATTCCAGATTTTCAAATAGTTGTATCTCAGCCAAATATTGTCCTATCACAACAAACCATACATCGTGCTCCAGGGTCACACATAAGGTTCAAATGTATGAGAACAGCAGTAAAAATAACTTCTAGTGAGCATTTTTCAACATATTTGTTTTTCAAATCATATTATTAGTCTAGCAATTTGAGTAAAAAGTTTGACTGAAACAATCAATATTAAGTGTTATATGATCAAAGACACTCATTTATGTTTGATTAGTCATCTAGAATTATGAACAATCTGAAATTATATTCATTTTCCATAATTATTTAAAAAAAAATCTGAATTTCCATTCATTCCATTCATTTTCCATAATTATAAAAAAACAAAATCTGAAAACAACTAAAATACATACATACATGCATACATACATAATATTATTTCCCAGGTTTAAATGAGAAAAAAAATTGGACACCACTGTATAATAATTTAATGTTGGCAAACTAGATGCACGCAAAATTGCTCAATTTCATGAATACTTACACTAGTATTTAAAAGTTTCCTAAACTGTAAGATACTTTTTTTGAAAGAAGTCTCTTCTGATCACCAAGGCTGCTTTTATTTGATCAAAAATACTTTAAAATTGAGAAATATTTTTACAATTAAAATATCTATTTTCTACGTGAATATCTGATTTATTTCTGTGATCAAAGCTGTATTTTCAGCATCATTACTCCAGTCTTCAGTGTCACATGATCTTCAGAAATCATAATAATATGCTGATTTACTGCTCAACAAACATTTCTGATTATTATCAATGTTGAAAACAGTTGTGCTGCACAATATTTTTGTGGAAACTGTGATACATATAATTTTTCAGGATTCACAGATGAATAGAAAGTTCATAAGAACAGCATTTATTTAAAATGGGAATCTTTTGTCACACTATAAATGTCTTTACTGTCACTTTTGATCAATTTAATGCATCTTTGAAGAATAAAAGTATTCTTTAATTTCTGTTACTGACCCCAAACTTAATTAATACTTAATTCACAAACACACAATTATCTGAAGACATGCTTTATCTATTTCTCTAAAGCTTTTGGTGTATTTTGGACACAACAGAGATGTTCATCCATCATCCACTGATGAAGCCATGACAGGACAGTTTAAAGATGTCATTTTTATTATTTACTATTTTGTTTCCCCACTAAAAATGAGTCATAATGTAGTTTCCATGATCATTTATCTGCCTCAGAATTAAAACCACACACACGAGCAGCGCAAACTTTGACAAACACGACAATAAACGTCTTCAAGTGAGCAAAAATACATGAAAAAATACTTTATCTGGCATTTGTCATTCACCAACATTACAATTAACAGCTTCTATGTCACTCATGCCTGCTGCTGCTGATGGTGATGTCATTTCCTCCAATCATTTCAAATCAAAGCACTTCCTGTCCACCCCGAAAGCCAGCGGGAAAACACTTTCATTCCTCCAGAAAGCCCTCGCATCCCTTCAGCTCATTCAATTACTGAAGAAGAATGAATATATTCTTTACGATGCATGGCAGGCCACTATATGACCAATTCCTGAAAATGAACACACACCGCAGTAAATAAGAGCATCTACACGATTACGCCGGCCCAAATCAAACACACAGGGAGCGAACACACACTCAGAAGTGCACACTAATACACAGAGAATCTCTAAAGGTTAGAGTAACAATTATCAAATCAGACTGTACTGATATTACTAAAGCAGAGCTGCATATCAATGAGTCGTTTTTTCATCTGTAAAAGCACAATGAATTTAATCAGAAACCTTTCCCATCCACGGCTGCTGTCAAAAAACAATCTTAGAGCGCCTCCTATGGGCCGCATGAGAACACAACCATCAGTTAACATGTCATATCTGACACAAACCCATAAATGCATGCATTTTTCACGTTATATATACACATGCATGCATATAGATTTGTGTGTTCACTCTTTAAAATAAAGGTTGCAAATGGGTGTATTCACAGTGAAGAACCATATGTGACCCTGGAGCACAAAACCAGTCATAAGGGTCAATTTTTTGAAACTGAGATTTATACATCATCTATAAATAAGCTTTCCATTGATGTATGGTTTGTTATGATAGGATAATATTTGGCTGAGATACAACTATTTGAAAATCTGGAATCTGAGGGTGCAAAAAAATCTAAATATTGAGAAAATCACCTTTAAAGTTGTCCAAATGAAGTTCTTAACACTGCATATTACTAATCAAAAAATAAGTTTTGATATATTTACGGTAGGAAATTTACAAAATATCTTCATGGAACATGATCTTTACTTAATATCCTAATGATTTTGGCATAAAAGAAAAATGGATAATTTTGACCCATACAATGTATTGTTGGCTATTTATTTATAGTTTAATCTTTTTTAAAATGTCATATATTTTTATATCAGCTAATGTTTATTTTATTTCAAGTAATTAATTTATTATGGTTTTAGTTAACGATAATAGCACTGCTTTAAATGCCCTTGTGAGTAAATTGCTTCTGTAAGAAAGCAGCTGCAGGAAACTATGAATGTAAATTACGATCGTGAAGTGAAGAAATCACGACATGCACTCATATATTTCAATTAAGATGTCTGACGGATATCTAGAGAGTGAAAACACGCAGACAGGCTCATCTTGTTTTAGTCAAAGCAATGTGAGAATGACGTTCCTAAAGGCCAAGAGCCGTCCTCACACACGATACGCCGGGACCTTTTCACACACCTCTTTTTGTCCGGCGGGGATTTTCAAGGTGTAATCCCACACAAGAAGCTTAAAGAACGGCTCGCTGACTCTCATATCACACACAGACGTGACATTTAGAAACCGCAGCGCCGCTTTCTGTCGCTTCTTTCGAAACCTGTCGATATCAATCAGCCTCGAGTCACGAAAGGTGACGCTCTCCTCATCGATGAACGTGATTGCTTCCTCCAGAAAAGTGATCAAAACTACAAAAAGGGTCTCGATGCCACCAGAAAGTTGAAAGCTTTTCCCTCTCTATCGATCGTGATGCTCAAAGCAGCCAGTAATAAACGCAGAGGAAACACAAGCTGCCCATTTCCTGAGATCTGAAGAGATGATTAATGCAACTACAACAGAAAAACAGGACAAACTTCTGGTCAAAAGTTATTTTGTGTTTCTGAATATTATGATTCAATAAGACTGATTTCTGATTTCATATTAGAATGATTTCTGAAGGATCATGTGACACTGAAGACTGCAGTAATGATGCTGAAAATACAGCTTTGATCACAGAAATAAATTACAGTTTAACAGATATTCACATAGAAAACAGCTTTTTTAAATTGTAATAATTTTTCAGATTTTTACTGTATTTTTGATCGAATAAATGCAGCCTTGGTGAGCAGAAGAGACTTCTTTCAAAAACATTTTTAAAAAATCGTAATGTTCCAAATGTTTGACCGGTAGTATACAAAGTTTTAAATTTAATCAGAGTTTAAAGGAATAGTTCACCTTAAAATCTACATTTTTTGAAAGTTTACTCACCCTCAGGATCATCTGAGATCAGGATGAGTTTGTTTCTTCATCAGGTTTGTAGAAATGCATCACTGCATCAGTGTCTCAGCAATGGATGCTCTGCAGTGAATGGGTGCCGTCAGAATGAGAGTCTGATAAAAACATCACAATAATCCACAGCACTCCAGTCCATCAGTTAACATCTTGAGAGAGAAACAAATCCATCATTAAGACGTTTATAACTAAAACACAAGTCCATAATCCATAATAACTTCCTCAGTGAAAAGTGTCTCTCATCAAAATCCAGCCACATATTGTTTAGAGCTGTTTTGATCTGATGCAGATTTCTCTCCTGATTCAGACCAGAACACTTTTTCACTGAGGAAGAGTTATTATGGATTATGGACTTGTGTTTTAGTTATAAACATCTTAATGATGGATTTGTTTCTCTCTCAAGATGTTAACTGATGGACTGGAGTGCTGTGGATTATTGTGATGTTTTTATCAGACTCTCATTCTGACGGCACCCATTCACTGCAGAGCATCCATTGCTGAGACACTGATGCAGTGATGCATTTCTACAAACCTGATGAAGAAACAAACTCATCCTAATCTTGGACGATCCTGAGGGTGAGCACATGTACAGATGATTTTAATTTTTGGGTGAACATACTGTATATAAAGAATCACGCATTTCCTATACATTTGTTTCTTTGTTTGGATGTCTTATAAGCAAACCAGGCACCGTTTTATCCAGGTGCTAAGCCGGATGCAGACTGCACTCTTTCTTTACAGAAGGCCGCTTCTATTTAAATATAATTGCAGGATGCTTTCACGATATGTTTCCAGAGAGCAATATCACCCTCGGTCTCTCGTCGCATTCAATGAAAAGGCAGAATCTGTCAGAAGACAAGCGTCTGTAATTGACAGCCGTCATTACATCCTCCGCTCTCGTTGCCTCAATTTAGAGCAAAACTTTTCACCACACCGTTCCTTATTATTCCTTAGATGCCACTTCAAAACGCCAAATAAACCCATAAAGTGATATTTGATATTTAATCATCTGCCAATGATGCTGTCGGCAAATTCGACATCCCGCGCACACGTAATTAAAGGCAAATTGAGGGCTCTCTAATCTATTTTAGGTCATCAACAATTCCATTTACAGTTGACATTTAGGCTAATTAAAACTCAAGCTAATCAGATGGACGTGTGCGTGATCGGGGCACATGTGCTCGTCTCTAAAGACAGACGCTGGGAGTTTCTGGTATATCAGAGCTGCTGGAAAATTACAATCCTGCACTTCCAAGGAAAGTGTGGGGCAAAAAGAAGAGAACAAGCCTTTAATAAAAAATTAAGATTAAATTAAACACTTCTGCTGTCATCTGACAAGTGAGTCTCTAATTATAGGTATCGAATAAAAAAAATATAATAATAAAAAATAAAAAAAAATTAAAAAGATATATATAGATATATATATATAATGTTTAAAAAATGAAATTTTTTTTTTTTTTTTAAATGAAAATGTACAATGCAACTAGAACAACGAACAAGCCTTTCAGCCTTTCATGCAAAATTAAATTAAATATACTTCTGCTGGCAAAAAAAAAAAAAAAAAAAAAAAGCAAAAAAAAAAAGAAAGGAAAAAGGATATTACGTAAAAAGGATATACCTGGATATTAAACATAAAAATGTTAAATACCTACAATTGCACACTACCATTCAAGAGAACAATTATTTATAGGTTTTGAGTAGCAAAAAAAGCACAAAAAAATGCTGATTAAAAATAGTGAAAATTCAGCTTTGCATCACAGACATAAGTTACATTTTACAAAATATTCACAGATAGAACATTTATTTTTAATTGTAATAATATTCACACAATATTTTTGTGTCAAATAAGTGCTACATTGTTAAGCATAAGAGACTTTAATTTTGTAAACTTAATTTATTAGTTTAATTTTTTTTATTAGTTTATTTTTTATTTTTAATCTTACACGACCAAAACATTTCAAGAGTAGTGTACAGATTTTTTAATTAATTTATTTATTTTGTACATACTTTTTTTTCATTATTTCTGATTTATTTTACAATAACACAGCTGTGTGATATGGTTTTGGTCCATGCAAAAAGGTGAGATGTTATTCTGTTCGCTCTGAAAGTAAACGTCTAGGCCTACGTTCTGGAAGACATTACTGAGACCCCCCTGCTTGCACTCACAAAGACTGACAAAAACAACAAAGGAGGACAGAAAATATTACAGGCAACTTTGTGGTACTTGGCTGTTCTGATGCGATCAAAGGTAATGCTTGGCCTGAAAGCTGCGAGAAGCGCTGATCTAAAGTTACACTAAATAAAACGACTCCCACAGGCTGGCATTCAGCTCAGAGACATTAAAAGAGCCAGACGCAGATGGAGCTCGACTCCCGCGGTTCACCAGTTCAGACCTGACAAGGAGACAAGTGGGCCAATTTAAGAGCGCTGGCTCTTTAGCGGAGCGAACCTGGCCTTAAAACTACAGATTTGATTTGGAGACCATCACAAGCCGGGTAATTGGCTAAACGCGCTGCTTAATTGCTTTTAGTTCTCCGGCTACTTGGCCATAAAATGTGGGGGCAAGAGCAAGGGATACTCCGTAAATCTGAATGTAGGTGAAAATTGGATTTATCCGCGTGACCCCTGAGGCTGGATATGGCCATAATCGCAGCTGGATCATTAAAAGAGCAGGCCATCTGCATAGAGCGGAAGCTAATCACAGAAAACACAACACAAATGTGTCCCTGGAGCACAAAAGCAGTCATAAGTAACACAGGTATATTTGTAGCAATAACCAACAATATTACAATTATACATTTCTCTTTTATGCCAAAAATCATTAGGATATTAAGATCATGTTCCATGAAGATATTTTGTACATTTCCTACCGTAAATATATCAAAACTTCATTTTTGATTAGTAATATGCATTGCTAAGAACTTCATTTGAACAACTTTAAAGGTGATTTTCTCAATATTTAGATTTTTTTGCACCCTCAGATTCCAGATTTACAAATATTGTCCTATCATAACAAACCATACATCAATGGAAATATTATTTATTCAGCGTTCAGATGATGTATAAATCTCAATTTCAAAAGAAACACCCTAAAGAAACGGTTCACACAAATATGAAAATCATTGCATCACACAAAAGTTAAAAATCCTGCCTGAATATGATACGGGTTTGAGATTCAGCATGTTTAAAACAAGATGCATTTACTTGAGAAGCAGATTAGAGTATGTTAAGACTTGCTTTCAGAACATAAACCTTGTCAATTTATTAGAATAATGCTTATTATTTTTCAATACATGTCTATGGTTTATGCTTAAATAGACACAAATATAGTTTAAAAGATAACAGAAATGCAATTAAAAAATGTTTTGATGCATTTACAGAACCTGAGCAGAATAGTCTTAAAGAAACAGTTCACCTAAAAAATTTAATTGTGGCATTATACATGTTAAGACTTGCTTTCAGAGAACATACACTGAAATTTATTACAAAAGTGTTCATTTTGATTTATTTATTATTGATTGCATCTTCTTTTAAGCATAAATGGTGATAAATACAGATTAAAAGAGGTGAAAAAAGGTATACAAATCCTGAATATGATATGCATTTGAACATTCAACATCTTTAAAACAAGACAAATCTGCTTCTCAAGAAAGTGTGTGAATGTTAAGACTTGATTTCAAAGATTATATTACAAAACTTTATGCTTAAAAGGACACAAATACAGATTAAAAGAGGATGGAAAAATGCAATTGTTTAACGTCTTTCTGGAACATAAGCATAAAAGCATCTTAAAGAAACAGTTCACGCAAATATGAACCTTGCATCAACACAAAAGGTAAAAATACGATATGGGTTAGAAACAACTCAAGGGTGAGTAAACAGACTCAATCCTAAACATTTCCAGAAGAGTTCAGTGTTTAAAGAAGGACAGAAACGACTTCCAGCTTTTTAATTATTCAATTATCTGTGCGAGGACGAGCGGCCCATCTGCAGATCAGCCCTATTCATCATTGATTGGGAGAGACAGACGCGGGATCGTTTTACTCCATTAGCAGCGGGGCCGGACTCGGGCCCTTTATTGTAAATGAGGGCCACAATTGTGCGATCTGTCACCGAAAGCATTGGAGCCGTCAGGAGAGCGAGGACTCAGATGTCACGAGTAGACGGAGCGGAGCCGTATCTCGCTCTCGAGGGGAAGGAAAGACAGAGTCACTGACGATCCGCTTCGGCTCGGAGAACGACGTTATAGTGAGGAAACATCACGACTGAGCGATATATAGAGACACGTGAAGACTCGTGCATGCATCATACTTGATATTTCAGTCACATCACGCTCTTGTAGTTTAATAGATGTTTGGTTTAGAACTTCAGTCATTGGTTAAACGATTTAAAGTCTATTAACCTGATTTTTACTTCTCCCACTTGAATAATTTACATCATTCAGTCCCTAAAGTGCTGTTAAAGACGGGGTCAAACCTCTTCCAATAAGGTGAATCTGAACACACAGAACAACTTCAAAACCAACATAAAATATTTTACTCTTCTATTATACTATATTATACTCTTCTACTCTTTAAAAGAAAGAAAGAAAGAAATTAGGTTTTTATCAAATCAAAAATTGTGAACATTTATAGGGATATTGTGTTAAAAATGAATGTAGTGTTTTTTTACTTATTTATTTTGCATTTGCTTTATTTAATTTTATTTTTATGTGTTTTATTTCATTTATTTATATTTTTATTTATTTATCCATTTATTTATTTTTGCCCTGGAACTACAAATGAAAATTACACACTGGCTAAATCTGCCAATTTTACATTGATTTTATTTACACAGATTATTTTATCTGTATATTGTATTATGTTTTTTTTTTGTTTTTTTTACATTTTAACATTTTTTATTCATGTAACAATTTTATTTATTTTACTTATTTTAGTTTTTGTTCTACACTTTTGTACATTTATTTACATATTTTTTATTGTTATGTATTTTTACACTTTTTTTTTTTACACTTTTTTTATTTTATTTTAATTTTTTACTGTATTTAAGGTTGTTGTTTTTTTTACATTTTATTTAAAAATGAACACACATATACTCTAAAATTAATTTAATTTTCTCCTGACGTCACCTAGGCCTAATAATGCAGGGTATAAGTTAAAAGTTAACAACCAATGGACAAATAAAGTATTTTTTTGCAAAATCACATCATGTCTGGCTCCATTTAAAACGGCCAGCTTTCACAACTCAATCAATAACTAATAGACAAAATCTTTTTTTCTTGGAGTATATTCACACCAGGAGAGTCCGCTACTTCACTTGCTTTGGTCCGGACCAAATACAATGTTGATTTTTTTTTTTTTGGTGTTCACTTTCATAAAAGATCCGCACCAAGAGGGGAAACAAACTTGAGTTTGATTCAATCAAACCAAACAAGACAGGTGTGAATACCTTATTGAATAACTAGTTTCACTCAGAAGTACATCAGATCACAAAGTAAAACAGGTTGAGCGCTCAAAATAACACACAACACGCCATCAGTTCCTCACCAATAATCACACATCTGGAAAAGCCTGCTGAGAAATCTGATCCACAGTTAGAGAATCTATTATTATTAGGTTTTTGGAGTCCTTTTGTTCTTGAAGTGGCTCAAAAACACTTACACAGACGAGAAACTCTTTGAATCTCAATCTGCTGCTCATCTGACAGCAATGAAGAGCTCAAACTCACAGTTATGATCACGGTCTAATCACACACCAGCTTGCGTTTTGTTACAATTAATGTCCAAAGGTCTGTTTTCAAGCACTTCTCAGAAAACCACACAATAATTTCTCATTAGAGGAACAACACTGACCTCCAGTGGCTCTAGACAGACATTCACCAACCCTTTTCAACATCTTTAAAACAAAATGCTTTCTTAAAAAGCAGATTTGTGCATGCAACATATATTATATATTTATATATACTGATAAAAAAACAAATGCAAAAAGAGCTAGAGATGTACTCAATCACTCAACGAGACAAGAGAAAGACAAAAGAGTCGTGTAATAAAAACCCAAACACCTCCTTTTGTTTTGTCCAGCAAAAACAGGTAAAAAAACACACAAACTCACAACTTCTGTCTGGATCCTCTGACCATTTCAGCACGAGACCAAAGAAGAAGCACATTTCTAAAATAAACTAGTCACTAGGTAGTTACTCATATGGAAATGTAATATATGACATACAATATAGAGCCCTGTATTGAGTGGTATTGCCGTATATGTTACTTGTAAGGCCATACGTTTATAAGGTATGCAAATTTTACTATGGGAATTTTATATATGTACATATGTTATTAATATCAAAATGCTGATTACTTTATATGGTATTATATGCAGCAACATATGTCAACAATTTATATTTTATTTATATATGCAACTTTATTAAAACAACATATACATGTATACAAAAATCTGTATGTTTATGCATATTTATTTTTTATGCACTTTTTTTTTAGTTATTGTTATTCATTATTTTTTTTACTTATTTACATATTTATTATTTATTTTTTATATGTTTTTTTTACAAATGAACGAATAAACAAACAAATACTTGTCTGAAACATTTCCGTTTCACCTGGCGTCACCTCTATATATGTATTTGTAATAATCATTTTAAATATTTACTTGTATAATATCAACATGTATTGACAGTCTTTAGGGTGGATATACTGTACATTTACATGACATATATGTCCAAAAATGTGTTGCACATACATACACATACATTTCAATGGCCAAGATGTATGTTGATAGATGAAATCATTCGAATTTCTAAAAGGATTCATTTGTTTTTACTTCATATAACAATATTTTTCATATGGAAATATGTACATATATTACATTTGTGTATGGGTGATTCACCAACCAGATGCACTTCTTAGTAATTCATGGACAAAAACCTATAAATCAATTGACAGAAATGCAACAAATAATATGCCTTGCACATAAATAATACATAAAACTTCCACAGCTCACAAAAAAACACAGATTATGAATAATCGCACGAGTGATGCTCACAGCAGATGAGCAAAGTGCTGTAAAGTGTTACACAGTCTGCTTTAAAAGTTCAGATGTATCATGAGATGCTGTGCCTTTAACTTCTTCCTCGTTACAGCAGCATCACTAAAAGACAACAATCTACACAAAGCCCCAAATCAACCTCTGGCTGATGCTGAACTCATCACCGAGCGATCACTGACGTGTAAGTTCTAGGGGTGTGCGATATATATAGTCTGTGATAATATCGTAATTGTTGTTTTAACGATGTGCGATTTGACATTATCGAGCATTTTGTAAAAACCAAACAAAACACACCTACAGTTCTTTCACTGCATGATTCAGTCTATTAAATACATTTAGAATGACCACAAATTAAAGACATGGGGGCAGAAAATGTATATATTTATATCACTTTAAATAGTTAATCAATTTCACATGAAGAGAGACGTTTTTTTCTCCAAAACTGACCATGATTACAAATGTGATATGATTTTTTTTTTTTTTTTTACAACAGTTCAATAAACAAGTTAATTAAGAGACTTATGTTTTAGGCACTATATTTCCTGTTTTTTCTCTATTTCGCCAACAAAAATAATTCCAAACACAGTCACAGCACTGTTTTGCGTCTCTGAACAACATGACGGTGATTCGTTCCTGAATGAATCAATCATTTAAATGATTCGGTTCAATCACAATGACTCACTTATTAACAGTGACTTGCTGCCACCTACTGGTGGGTTTAATTTCACATTTAAAGTTTCTTTTTATTATTTAAATAATTTCAAATATCAGTATTCAACGTTTTATGTTTAATATATCAAAACATTATTTATGCATTTGTAATTGCAGGTTAAATGCATTCATGTCCTGCATTAAACAGTGTGTAAACACATCTAAACACCTCTTCAGACGCAGCTTCTGTGTTTCCTCTGCATTGTGAAGATCAATTTTATTGATACTGATTTCATTTGCTTGGTAACAGCCCAAATTATTCTAATTTACTGATTAAATGTAAGAATTTGACTCAAAAGATAATGCACACTTTTAGAAAAAATGGCTTTATAAAGGTAAAAATGCCCATAAAATCAATTAAAAACATATTGGAAAAGATTCATTTCTATCAGTGTAAACTGACCACCACAGAATATGAAGAATATCAGAAACTGTAGGAGTCAGTTTAAGATACCAGCACAATAACACACTCAGCAAAATATCATCTAATTGTTGTTATGGGTAAAATCACAGAAAATATCATGTTCTGTCAATATCGCACACCCCTACGCGTAACGTGAGGGCGGATGCACGTACCAGTTTGTTCTCCTGCATGTAGATCCTCTGTAGTTTGCTGCATCCCTGCGCCAGCGCCACCAGACCCTCGTCACTGATGCTGTAGCACTGGCCAAAATGCACATCCTTCAGCTCTTTGCAGTGTTCGCCCAACTGCACAAAACACACAAACATGCATTCAGTTCAGTACAGAGGACATTAGCCCTTTGAGCTACAGTACTAGATACAATATTATAACAGATCAAATAAGTCCCCCAAGATTTTAAGTTAACATTTTAATAACTTAGCAACACATGCGCATGTTGATGGTTCTCTTTCACCTTTGCCAAAGTCAAATTCAAGCATTTTTATGGTGCATTTTCATGCAACTAACAGTTGTGTTAAATTACATATTAGCATAAACACATTCTTCTCCACATTAAATCAGATGTTGCATATGCAGATCTGCACAGTTTTGCTCAGATTTTTTTTTTTAAATATGCATTATGCAATATTAATTAGTAATTATATAACATAGTAAACATAATTTAACAGATTATTCTGTATTCTATTGTAAGTATTGTGTAATTACAGCCAAGCTATATAAAGCGCAAGCACCCTAACCATATTATCCTATATTATCTAAAACACACTGTTTAGTCAGAGAGTGAATTATTATGAAAGCAATGCAATTACAATTTCAAGCACTTTAGCAAAAATTCAAGCACTTTTCAAACCTTGAATATATGGAAATTCAAGCATTTTCAAGAATTTCCAGCATCTGTATGAACCCTGATCAGTTAATAATTACATGCACGTAAACATTTATTTTGAGTTTTATTTTGTTTTTATTTTTAATATTTGTAAAATATAATTTTTAAAATTGCATTTATTTTATTTTTAATTATTATTTTATTTTCCATTTTAAATATTTTCAAAATATTTTTTACACTTATTTAAAATATTTAAATGTTTTTATTTTTATTTTAAATATTTTCAAAATATCTTATATTATTATAATATAAGATATATTATAAAATAAATATTTAATTTTTATTTTAAATATTTAAAAAGAAATATATATAAAAAAAATAGAATTGATCATTTTAAATATATATTTTTAATTATTTAAATTAATTATTTTTTTTTATTAATTTTTTATTTTACAGTTATGATATTGAACTAAATTACACATACCACGATATGATATTTGGTCATAAAGCAAAAAACTTGAAATGTCACATAAAACATAGATGGAAGCGGTGCTTTATTCGCAAATGTGTTCAGGAGATCAAAATCTTCCCTTCCTAGGAAAAAGCATCATAATATAATATAATAAAATAATTAAAAGTTGCTGCAACCAAGGAAGCATGTGACTCTTTTTCCCACATTTTAAGATTTAATTTGCATCTTGGAGTTTCCATCCAGTGTTTTTATCGCAACATCCCAAAATTTGCATTAACACATGTGGATGTAAACACTGATAATGACTCATATTCATCACATGCATCCATCGAGTGAGTTTGGAGCGGTCTGTGACGGTCAGCTCACCAGTTTGAGAGCGTGGTCAGTAAGTTTGTCCTGATTGCCCACGTGAAGTTTCTGCAGGAGCGGGCAGTGGCCGGCCACGGTGCACAGAGACACATCGCTGAGCTGCTTACAGCGGTACGCCGTGTATTTGATCAGACCGGGACAGTTAGACGCCAGAGAGCAAACGCCGTGATCCTGAACGTTACGGCAGTCGGAGATGTTGATCTCAGTGACGTTCTGCCTCCGGGACGCGATCTTCACCAGGAGATCGTCTTTAACCTGCGCTCACACAGACAACAGATCAATCACTTTAATATTATTATATACTATTAAGAATTTTTTTTGAAATACCTTTTAATTTCATTTTAATTTACGTTCACGTTTTAGTCATTTTGTTTTGTGATTGTGATGTTTAGTGATTTTGGCTTTTGTCATTTTTATTAGCTTTTTTTAATATACATTTCTATTCAGCTTTAGTTTTTATTTCAGTTTTAGTTTTAGCGATATTAATACTTGCACTTAAGTTTCCGTTAGCTGCCAAGGCAACATTAGTAATTTTCGTTGTTTTTTTTAGCTAATATTTATATTTCATTTCAGCTTTTTTTTTTTATTAAAATATCAAAATAATTTTATTAGTTTTAGCAAACAATAACTTAAAACTTAAAAAGAAAATTACTGCCATTATACAAATGCATAAAAATACAAAGCTTTCAGCTATAGTTCATTAAAAAAATTGTTTTATTTTTTAAAACATGCACAAGAAAAAATATTTGCTAAATAGTTATTAGGGCTGCATGATTTAGGGGGGATAGAATTGTGCACCATTAACTGTGATTTTTCTGATAAAAAATATCATTGATTTAAAATGCAATTTTTTTTTTAATCCAGGTTTGCTATTCTTGTTTGTAGGGCTGCACAATTTGGCCAAAATTATAATTATTTCTTATAACATAATATCTAAATTAACAACAAAAAAAATACTATTGTAAGATTCCAGTGTAAAATACAAACTAATTGAGTATTTGAGAAATATATAATTTTTTTTTTTTTTTTAACATTACAACTGTAAAATTACCATTCTAATATTTCTTTTTCAAATATTAAACCACTGAACTTTTTTGACTGAAAACTGCAGGATGGCCATGAAACTTTTTTATATTTTATTTTTATTGATAAGTGCTTTTTCCATTACCAGTTTGGGAACATGGTTAGTACACTACCTTGCTTTTCTTTTTATTATCTTGATATTGCAGCCCTAATAGTTATGCACACAAATAATTCTATAGCTAAAGCAGTTTTATAGATAAATAAGAATAAGCACAAACCTGCTGGAGGCCGCTGAGATCGATCTGTTTCCAGAACTGGAAGTCTAAGCAGAGATCACGCCAGTACTTACAGACCAGAGACGCACCCAGACATCGCTCCTTCACCGACAGGTGAGAAAACACCTGAGAACACATTACACACGGGTTCATCGACTGTCCATCACTGCAAATACATCAATCAATCAAGATCTGTACTGAAATCAGAGTGTCATTTTAATTAAACAATATTTAATCTGATATGACGTTCAATGCAGATCATTTGTATCATTACTTTTGTACAATAAACAGTTTTGGTATTGTGTTGGTCACCAATTGATATCCAGTGATGTTCAAACTATTGGTTTAAGGCAAGACAAATAACTAATTAATATCACCATACTTCCCCAGCTGAGTGATTACATTAAGAATTTCAAACATTGTATGTATTATAAGTTTTATGAAATGATATGCTTAAATATGCAATCCGTGCATTACCTTAATAAACATGCACTCATTTGCATACATTCCCAGAATATAAATCAAATAAAGTCAGGTTCAAAATTCTTGTTTGATTTTGTTGTCATATCAGAGTTATTTTGGATTTCTCTTTTTATTACTCGATATATCAGAAAATACTGTCAACAGACAGAAAAGAAACACATTTTTATTTTTCACCATGTTTTTAGGAGTAAAATGTTGTATAACGCAGTGTGAATGAAATACAGACAAAGCTTCAGAATATAGAGAGGAATAAAACTTTAAAGTTTGGTGTTTGTAAGAGAAAAAAAATCTTTAAAGATATGGATTGAGATTCAAATCTACATATGCAAACAGATAAAGTGCAATAAAATAAACACTTAAATATGTATTTTGGAGGTTTTTGTTCCACTAGTCCAAATCAACACGTTATGAAAAGCCAAACAGCCTAAAAACTCAAAATTGACCAATGCATGAAAAAAGTTTTGCCAGTAATGTAAAAACATAAGTAATCCAAACCACTCCAGTCCATCAGTTAATGTCTTGAGATGCCAGAAGCTGTGTGTTTGTAAGAAACAAATCCATCAAGATATGTTTAACTAAAATACCATAGAGTCCATAATCCATAATAACTCTTCCTCAGTGATAAAGTGCATCTGCTGTTGTCTCTCTCATCAAAATCCAGCCACATATTAGTTTAGAGCTGTTTTGATCTGATGCAGATTTCTCTCCTGATTCAGACCAGAACACTTTTTCACTGAGGAAGAGTTATTATGGATTATTATGGACTCTATGGTATTTTAGTTATAAACGTCTTAATGCTGGATTTGTTTCATCTTTTGTCTTCTCCAGATGTTAACTGATGGACTGGAGTGCTGTGGATTATTGTGATGTTTTTATCAGACTCTCATTCTGACGGCACCCATTCACTGCAGAGCATCCATTGCTGAGACACTGATGCAGCGACACATTTCTACAAATCAGGGCCCGTATTCACAAAATATTTTATCTTACCACTAAAAGTTCTCCTAAATAGCAGTAAAAGTTTTTAGCTAAGAGTTTTCTCTTAAAACCTCTTCACAAAGCTGCTGAGACACACTTGTACTGAGGAATAGAGAGAAGTCAGTAAGGGGGCGGGGTTTACCTCGTTGCTATGGATGATGTCAACATGCTTATTAACTATGCACACAGTGATTGGGTGATAGGGAGTTATTCACAGAAATATTGTAGAGTGCAATATTATGTTGCCATATTCAAATACAGGTTTAAAAATGTAAATGTTAATTGCCACATTCAAATAAAGATTTGTGTCACTAATTAAACAAGTATATGTTCAGCTAATAGTCAGCCTCTTACATGTGTGCTTCTCGTAAACAATTAGTGAATATGCATATAAACAGCCTTTTAATTAACAGAGTAGTATAATCACTGCATGCAAACGTAAAAGAAAACCAAACTGGACTCAAGAACATCTGTTACTTCTCGTCCAGCTGGTTAATGAAAACAAGGATATAATCAAAGGAATATTTAGAGTTGAGATAACCTCCAAAACCGAGGTGATACCCTTTTAAAAGCTTGTTATTGTCAAATGTTTCTAAAATGTTTATGTTTTGAGGCAGATTTCCAGAAACAGTTATTTTAGGATAGTTTGTGACTCAGGACTCCTCTTCAGTGCTCATAACCTTTCACAGATTTAGGAGATAGTTTTAGTGATAAAACGCTTTGTGAAATACTCAGAGCAAAAATTGAGGAGTCCTAAATGTAGGACTGACACGCCCATTATTTTTAATATTTTCCCCTAAATCAGCGAGTTATGAGCTACTTTTAGCCTGAAGATGTTTAGTGAATACGGGCCCTGATGAAGAAACAAACTCATCCTAATCTTGGACGCCTGAGGGTGAGCACATTTTCATTTAAGTACTCCGTTAAACAGACCTTGAGCAGTATAGACGAGGGCAGCTGGTTAATGTGGGATGTGTCTGTATTTTCAACGCTCCTCGTCTCCTCCAAGCTCTCGTTTTGAGACGGCTGACAGCAGCAGGAGGAGGAAGAAGTCGAGGCGCTACCCGCATCTGTATGCCGCCCCACGCCGGAGCCGTCCTCCGAAGGAGAGGAAGACGAGGAGGAGGATGAAGGCAGCGAAGGGAGGAGGCACCGGCTGTCTCCTCGCTCCTCTCCGTTCTCCATGGCCTCCTGGAAGGCACAGCGAGGCTGCTTGCGGGGAGTACACCGCTGCAGCTCAGCACATTTACGCTTGCACACCATTTCCGAATAGTCGGGGACGATGGCACAGAACAGCGCCGGGGGCCCGATCAGCTTGGAGAGCAGACTCCGACCCTGGCCCTCCCAAACGGCCAGCTCTCCCGGAGAGAGGAGGAACCTGGCGCACTCCTCAGGCGAGTTCAACGAAACGTAGCGCTCGGCGAGTTTGGACACCGCCGCGCTCTCGAAGGGCCAATCGTCCTCAACGCTCCCGCTGCTGCTGTGCACGATGAAGCACAGCATACAGGGACCCTGAAGGAAGCAGTTCCTCCTCTTCTTCTTCTTGCGCAGCTTCCGTGATTTCTTCTTCAGGCCGTAACCATTTTTTGAGAGAAGATGGCCCATATAGATGATTCACAGTGACTCTGGGGAACGAGAGAGCAACAAAGGAAAATTACAAACAGTAAAAGCCACTTACATGTTTGTTTACACGTTTTCACCTCATTTTTGCTTGAACAGTAAAAGATCTGCTACTAGTGCAACATGACATGTGGACAAAAATATGTGTCCCTGCAGCACAAAAGCAGTCATAAGTAACACAGATATATTTGTAGCAATAGACAACAATACATTGTATGAGTCAAAATTATACATTTCTCTTTTATGCCAAAAATCATTAGGATATTAAGATCATGTTCCATGAAGATATTTAGTAAATCTCCTACCATAAATATATCAAAACTTAATTTTTGATTAGTAATATGCATTGCTAAGAACTTCATCTGAACAACTTTAAAGGTGATTTTCTCAATATTTAGATTTTTTTGCACCCTCAGATTCCAGATTTTCAAATATTGTCCTATCATAACAAACCATACATCAATGGAAAGATAATTATTCAGCTTTCAGGTGATGTATAAATCTCAATTTAAAAAAAATGACCCTTATGACTAGTTTTCTGGTCCAGGGTAACATATTTATTGTTGCCTAAAATTAAGAATTTGTTCCCACAACTTATTAATTTGCTCTCTCGTTATAGCAAATTGTGGCTAGGTTGTACTAATTTGATTTATTTAAAACATAGCCATAATTTACTAGAACAAGGGAGCAACTTAGTATGATGTGGCCTCAATTTACTATAATGAGGGAACAAATTAGTACAAACGAGGGAATTAATTAGTACAACACAACCTAAATTTACTCAAATGAAGGAATGAATTAGTACAATGTCACTGCAATTTATTAAAAGTACAACATGGCCATGATTTACTAAAAAGGGAAGAAATGACTACAACGTGGCCACAGTTTACTAAAGCGAGGGAACAAATTTGTACAACATACAATATATATAAAAAATTCTGTAACGTTTAATGTTCAGAATCACTATAAGTGTTCATAGGATCACAGAATGTAACATTTTAAACATTGATGAGCACAACATGTCAACTTCTGACTCAATCATCCAGTGGAGTGAGTTTGGGGCGGGGCTATCTGTTTGAGTGACCAATGGCAGACAGGAGGCGTGTTTGGGAAACATGTTTGACAACAGTCATTATTTTTGCAGATTAGTCTGATGACAGAAGATATATCTATGGTATTACTATGTCATGTAAGTATTCATATTATATGTAGGTAGTGCTGAGAGTATTTGTTTTTTATCTCCGTTTTATTTTTTTGTTGTTGTTTTGAAAATTGAATAAAAAGGAAAATCCAAAGCCGATGGAAGCTTCATTATTGCTCCTAAATGAGTGACATCAGACTGAAGAATCATATTTTGCTCTGAACAGTATATACGCACTAAAAATTTGATGCATCTTCACAAAACCATATCAAAGTAGCCTATATTTATGGCTGTTGCATAGTGGTTTAGTTACTCCAGGTGTCTCAAAATCATTCTGACAGACCAAAAATATAAACACATTCTTCAGATGTTAAACTAGACACTTGATCCAGTGGTAACAAGGAAACACACCGAAGTCTTAAATTGATGAGGCATAGGACGATCAATACTGAATGTCCATCTACTAAGATAACAAATGTAACCATATAAACACCATGAATATGTAAT
This sequence comes from Aspiorhynchus laticeps, assembly GCA_023376895.1. Lineage (NCBI taxonomy): Eukaryota > Metazoa > Chordata > Actinopteri > Cypriniformes > Cyprinidae > Aspiorhynchus > Aspiorhynchus laticeps. The sequence continues at coordinate 38,116,252 of CM041804.1, read as the reverse complement.
GCATTCGTACTATGGGCTATATACCATAACTGTGCCATGGTGTCACCACGGTACTTTTTGCATGGATAATGAGTATTTAGAACAGCAGGGCTGCATTATATGTCTCAAATAGCATGTGTAATGTGTGAGTGAAGCTCTGTGCTGCTGTTATCTCTCAGCAGGAACCGTGTAAACATTCACAAACACTGCGGTCACTGTTTACACACGCTGACCGCTCGTCGCTGAGTGTTGTTGTGTTTCATTGAGTGATAGTGGCGAAGGACGCCATTAAACTCCCTCATGAGGAAAGAAGCACCAGCGAATATCTGTCATAATAAAAGCTGCCAATCCTCACCAGCTCACGCGGCCCTCAGCACCTCCTTCCCGCGCTCTCATAATCCCCGCGAAACAGAAACAGAAGCGAACGCACCGCAAACGCGCGCTCGCCGTGTCAACCTGCTACAATGTTTCAAAACACTTCCGGATTTCAAATAACAGAGGAAATCCCGCCCACGGCTCGAGATGAGAGCGGGCGTTCATTGGCCAGATTATCTGTCTGTAAGGACACGATGGCCAATCATTTGTGATTTAAACACGGCTATAACATTTGTAAACACGCTTGATGCGATGCGAATGCATGCATTATTGCACTGAAACAGGATGGACTCTAAATCGTTACTTTGTCAACCAACAAATCGGTAAACTTTCGCAAACGAGTTTTTATGAATCTGTCCAAATCATCTTCTACACCCCTTCCAGCTACAAATCAATGCTGCAAAAAAAGATTTTGCGAGTAAAGATTCATTTTAGTGAGTCGGTTCGAATGATTCATTCCAACGATTCTTTTAAGACGTCACTAAAACATATAGATGAAATTATCATGATACCAGTGTCCAGAAATAGTAATATTAGTTATTCTTAATATTGTCACCACCTCGCAGTTTTACTTGTGTAAACGTCATCAAATTCACAGGAATGATCAAAAAAATTAATGCTTTGTTGTGCGTTCGTTTTAGCGAGTCGGTTCGAATGATTCATTCCAATGAAGCGCGATGCAATGTGCATGAAGAATAATATTAATTGTTCCCAATATTGTTATCACCTCGCAGTTGTACTTGTGAAAAAAGCCATTAGTTACAAGTCAAGCCAGAATTACTTCTATAGTGCTTTTGTCTTGTGCGTTCAGCGAGTCGGTTCGAATGATTCATTTCAATGAATCACGATCCAATTATTGTATGACGTCACTAAAATATAAAGATAAAATTGTTTCTGTTACAGGTCTAATAATATTAATTATTCACAATATTGTTACCACTTCACCGTTTTACTTAAAAAAGCCACTATTTACAAGTAAAGTACATTTTTTGAATGGTGCTTTCTCTTCCTTTTTTATTTATTGAACAGTATGAGCATTAAAGCAAAAACAGTACATTTACACACAGACAAGAAAGAAAAGAAAGGGAAAAAATATAAAAATATACATAGAGACAGATATATTGGCTGGGTAACAAAAAACCACAACAACTATGTAAAAAAATACATCTCAAAAGGACACAATGAATAAAGAGATACAGTTAGTATTGCTTTTGGATTAATATAATTTTGCAGGATAGTTTCCATATATTTCTCTCGTGCGTTTATTTTAGTGAGTCGGTTCGGATGATTCATTCCAATGATTCTTTTAAGACGTCACGTCACTAAAACACAACAAGATGAAATGTTATCATGATACCAGTGTCCAGAAATAGTAATATTAGTTATTCTTAATATTGTCACCACCTCGCAGTTTTACTTGTGTAAACGTCATCAAATTCACAGGAATGATCAAAAAAAATGAATGCTTTGTTGTGCGTTCGTTTTAGCGAGTCGGTTCGAATGATTCATTCCAATGAACCACGGTACAGTTCTTTTAAGACGTCGCTCAAACATAAAGATACAATTTTATAATGTTACCAGTGTCAGTAGGAATAATAACAAGCTTAATTATTTCCCATTATTGTCACCTCGCAACTATACTTGTGGAAAAATCATCAGCTGCCTCAAAGTCAAGCCAAGTTTGCTCTTTTTTGTGTGTTTGCGGTTATTTTAGAGTCGATTCTTATGATTTATTCATTCTAATAAATCGCGAAACGATTATCATTATCCAGGAATAGCCTAATAAAATTGAGTATTACCAATAGTTTTACTTGTGACAAAATCATGAAAATTGTTTCTTTTTCTTGTGCGTTCATTTGAGCGAATCGGTTCGAATGATTCATTCCAATGAACCACGAGACAATTATTTTTAAACGACGCTCAAACATAATAAATATAAATTTTATCATGTCACCAGTGTCCATGAATAATATTATTACCATAGACTGTATGATTATTACCTATTCTCATATCAGACGTTGTGAAAAAAGTAATCAACTTCATATGAATGATTGAAAAAGTTCGAATCGGATCGAATGAATCGGATCGACTCAGCTAAAACAGTGAGATGGTCCTCACTGCAGAACACAAGATCCAGGGGGCGGGGTTGGATCTAGATCCAACTCCTCCCACCTTACATAGACCTAAACCTACCCGTCTCCACCCCCTGATCCCTAAACCCACCCATCCCCACCCCTAAACCTACCATCCCCACCCCTAAACCTACCAATCTCCACCCCTAAACCTACCATCCCCACCCCTAAACCTACCCATCCCCACCCCTAAACCCACTCATCCCACCCCTAAACCTACCCATCCCCACCCCTAAACCTACCCATCCCCACCCCTAAACCTACCCATCCCCACCCCTAAACCCACTCATCCCCACCCCTAAACCCACTCATCCCCACCCCTAAACCTACCCATCCCCACCCCTAAACCCACTCATCCCCACCCCTAAACCTACCCATCCCCACCCTAAACCTACCCATCCCCACCCCTAAACCTACCCATCTCCACCCCTAAACCTACCATCCCACCCCTAAACCTACCCATCCCCACCCCTAAACCCACTCATCCCCACCCCTAAACCTACCCATCCCCACCCCTAAACCTACCCATCCCCACCCCTAAACCTACCATCCCCACCCCTAAACCTACCAATCTCCACCCCCTGATCCCTAAACCTACCATCCCCACCCCTAAACCTACCCATCCCCACCCCTAAACCTACCCATCCCCACCCTAAACCTACCCATCCCCACCCTAAACCTACCATCCCCACCCCTAAACCTACCAATCTCCACCCCCTGATCCCTAAACCTACCATCTCCACCCCTAAACCTACCCATCCCCACCCCTAAACCTACCCATCCCCACCCCTAAACCTACCATCCCCACCCCTAAACCTACCAATCTCCACCCCTGATCCCTAAACCTACCCATCCCCACCCCTAAACCTACCCATCCCCACCCCTAAACCTACCCATCCCCACCCCTAAACCTACCATCCCCACCCCTAAACCTACCAATCTCCACCACCTGATCCCTAAACCTACCCATCCCCACCCCTAAACCCACCCATCCCCACCCCTAAACCATCTCCACCCCTAAACCATCTCCACCCCTAAACCTACCAATCTCCACCCCCTGGATGTGGATCCAACCCCGCCCCCTGGATCTTTGTTCTGCAGTGAGGGGCTACTGAAAATAGTTGGAATGGAAATAAAGTCCTAAATCCCTGTATGTGGTCGGATTGGCTGGATGTGCTCGTGATCCAGCAGGAATGGGCGTAAACTTCCTAAAATAACTCTGTCTTGGAAGTGAACGCCATGGCTGCCGTTCTCCCGATAACGCGACAGATCGCTCGCTCCGCTCCGGAGATCAGACGCGCTTCTCACGAGCTCTGCGTCTCTGAGGTTCACGACTGTCTGGTATTTGATCGACACGGTGTCTGGAAAACCTTCAACAGTTTGTTTCAACACAACAAAGCGATCATTATTTTTGTGAGGGTAAGAGAATCGTGTTCTATCCTGAGTGTTTGAGTTGGACGTGTTTTGCAAGAACTTTTGCATGACATTTGCATTATTATTATATTATGTGATGTAATGTGTTATTTTCTGTATGTGATCTGTGTATGATTCTCATATCCAAGTTTGTGAACATCATGCATGGTTTTACCTCATTTACTCTGACCTTTAGAGTAGAAAGTATCAAAAAGGTTTAATAAGAAACCTTTTTATATCTAATGCCTCATGGTTCTTAATTGATGTTTGTTTTGGTGTAATTATGTTGCAGTGTTTGGTTAGATATGCTTTTCTTGTATGCAAGTGTTTGCAATTTAATAGCTATATGTGACCCTGGAGCACAAAACCAGTCATAAGGGTCAATTTTTTGAAATTGAGATTTATGCATTATAAATATGCTTTCCATTGATGTATGATTTGTTATGATAGGACAATATTTGTAAATCTGGAATCTGAGGGTGCAAAAAAATCTAAATATTGAGAAAATCATCTTTAAAGTTGTTCAAATGAAGTTCTTAGCAATGCATATTACTAATCAAAAATGAAGTTTTGATATATTTATGGTAGGAAATTTACTAAATATCTTCATGGAACATGATCTTAATATCCTAATGATTTTTGGCATAAAAGAAAAATCTATAATTTTGATCCATACAATGTATTGTTGTCTATTGCTACAAATATACCTGTGTTACTTATGACTGCTTTTGTGCTGCAGGGACACATATTATGTCTATTCCTGATGATAATAATATTGTTTTCTCAAATATTTTACAGAATTTCTTGTGCTACACATGCAAAGAATATGTGGAGGATTTGGGCAAAATACCTCAGCAGCTGTTGCAGGTGAGAGGATGATATTAGGAAAATGCTATTAAACTGTTTTGTCAGTAACAATGTAATATTTGGTTGAATATATTAATATAAAGTCATAATAATGTTCAATGTATGTGAAAAAGGAGCATCTTTTTTTCCTTCTCTCACAAATGTAGGAATCGAATGTCAGATTAGTAGTGATTGGACAGTCATCATGGTGTCATATAGAGGTAGGATGGGTTTATTAATATATTGTTAGATTTGAAAATATGAAAGGCTTGAAAATTTGGAGTCAAAGAGAAAACTGTTGCTTATGGAAGCCTGTTTCCATGATGGGATGAAAATAATAAAAAAGGGTTTCGAGATTTTTAATTCACAGTTCATTCTCTTTTTTTCTCTCACAATTCTTAATTTTCTTTAATCTTGCAGTTTTGTTTTTTCTTGATTAATCAGAAATTGAAAAAGGCTGCAACTTTTTACACAACGTTTCAGAATTTCAGTGGGTTGTATTCTTTATATTTAATATATATGGTATATAATGTTTTTTTTAATTGCATTTAATGCATTATAAATTGAAAAAGACGTTTGCAGTGGGTTTGTAAAAGCTTTTGTAATGCACGTTTGAGCTGAGTTTGTGTTGTAGTTACACACTTCTGACAGCAGGCGTCGCCAGCGTGTGGCGTTCCGAACGATTCGAATCAGTGAATCGTGTCGGTTCAATTGATTCGAAGCTTCGAAAAGGTTCTTTTCTGCCATCACTACTTTTAATTCCTATTTTACATCTTTTTATTTCAGAATTCTGAGTTTGCATCTCGCATGATGACATCTGTGAGATATAAACTAAGAATTGTGAGGAAAAATGTCCATAATGTGAGAGAAAAATTTGCAATTACCTTTTTAATTATTTTTTTAATCTAATTGTGGAAATGAGCTTCCATAGTTGTTAATATTTACCAGTTTGAAAAACATATGAGCAAGATAAATATAACATGCAACAGTGTGTCAGGTCGTTTTGACTCCAGCTGGTTCAGACAGTGAAGTTTGATCAACTGCATTGTTCCAGAGCTCTTAGTAAAAGTGGTATTGCTTGGGAAAAAATGAGACCAATTAATATTTTAGGCCATGCATTTGACTCAGTTTTCTGAAACTATAGCACTAGAAAGAAATGGAGTTGAACAGAAGTTGAACACGCTTGCACTTGTCTTGAGAACATTTTCAATTATTGTTTTAGTAACGATTGTTATAATAATACAAAACTACTCAAGATTGCCTTGTCTCCAGTGATCTCTTTATGTTGTAGGCTTTCTGCTCCCTGACAGGCTATTCTCATGAAATATATGTTGATCCGGAGAGACACATTTACAGAAAGCTTGGCATGAGAAGAGGAGAGACATACATGGAGACACGTACGATCCACTGAAGCAGTGCTTGATTTTGTCCCTTCATGTGTTAAAGTGCCCCTATTATGGGTTATGAAAGGTTCATATTTTGGTTTTGGGAGTCCCCAACAACAGGTTGACATGCATTCAAGCTCAAAAAACACTTTCATTTTCTTATAATATGCATTTGTTTTTACCTTATATGCTCAACGACATGAGGCTTGGGATTCGTTTTAAAAACGACTCGTTTCAATAATTCAGAGTCGACTCTTTCTTTTGAGAGACAATAACTTTATACACGGTGCACTTTCAGATTTAAAACTTTGCAGGATGTTTTCATTCACTTAGAGCTTGTTACACACTGCATGAAAGATCATTTTCAAAAATCCATAATAGGGGCACTTTAAATGTCAAATATAGTTCTCTGGAGCAAGAGTGTGATTTGCATTGACACACTATTTTCCTTTTTGATACTGTAAAGCTGCTTTGACACAATCTGTATTGTTAACAGTGCTATATAAATAAAGGTGACTTGAGTAATGTTTTTAGACATAAAATGACATCTTGAATTGACTGCCTAAAACAGATGCATGAAAATAGAAGCTTCTTTTGTCATTGAATACACCTCTCTTGCTGTCTTTTGGATGAGAATGCCAAAGAATGATGTGTTTGATTGAATATGCATTTAGCCTCCAGCAGTCCACATGTGAAGTCTGGTTTACTCGTGGGGAGTCTGAGGAGCATGTGGCGTGCCGTGACCAGCCCTGTGTTTGACTTCCAGGGAGATCCGCTGCAGCAAGGAGGAGCTCTGATCGCAGGCCCAGGTCACACGCTTTCTGATTCTGCTTTCATTTCTGAGAAAAAAAAGCTTTGTGAATTTAGTATTTTTTCATGTCATTACATCGTTTAAAGCATATGAAAAAAATGGAAAATTAACATTTTTGAAAAATTATATTTTATTCATATTTTATTCTATGACACTAGGACTCATGCCAAAAATAAAATGGCATGAATAGACATCAAAAAGGCAAAAACAATGGGATTTTTTTTTTAAATCAATACATTTTTCAGGATTTTTTTATTCTAAACTTTAAGGATGATTCTCAACTATGTTATAAAATATATAACAAAATGATTTGATATACTATTTTGTTTTATGCAATATGTGTGTAAACATTTCCATAAACTGGTTTTCCCATTAAACACAGTGTATCTATACTGTATCTAATTTGCATATTAATGTGTTGCTGTTGGGACAGCATGTTGAAAAAATAATTGTCATAATGGGAGTAATAATTGGCCAGATTTTCATAATAATAAATAATATTTCATAAGAAAATTGATATATAATTTATTTTCCTATTGAATTATGTCTTCTAAAATGCGTAATAAACATGCTTTTAGTCCTGGTGTCCTGCACATGTATGAAATTATGTCCTGTTTCATAACAGAAGTCATATTTGAATTTGAAAATCCATAATATTTTCCTGAAATGTTGCTTTATGACAAACAATTACAAAATTATTCAGATTTAAATGACAATTACAAAATATAATCATATTTCCATACGGATATAAAAATTTTCACTAAATTAAATGTATCCATCTTTAAAGACCTAGTAGAGGGTTTGTTCATAGTGAAACATCCAATCATTTAATATCTCTATAAAGCCCTGAATGTGCTCTGTACAGGACCTCCAGACTTACATCTGTGACATGTGACGTCTCACTACAATATAATGTCCACTACAGACACAAACTCCATAGCTGCGTCTCAGGAGGATATCTTGACTTGATCTAAACATTGTGTTTTATTTCTCAGGTCCAGAGGTTGAGTTTGCTCATTTTGACATGAACCGGCTGGACCACATGCCCATCAACTGGTTGCTTCAGTTAGCAGGCCTTCAAACGCTGGACTTCAGCGATTCGCCCAAAATCATTGATATCTAAAGGAAAAAGGAGCTGTTACGCCACGATGAACCTGCACTCGATGCTTGTAGCTGTTATAATGCAATGCTGGTCTTTGTTTGAACTCCATAATGGCTCAATATTGTTATTGTATATAGTGTTGTTTTTATATATTATTTATGTTTGATAGGTACAAGCCTTGATTATATATGTTGCGTTACACATACTGCATAATATATATATATATGATAATTAAATATAAATACATTATCATATTGAGTGGAGTATAAAACACTTGTTTTGGTGTAAATCTCATATAAACATGTCCAAGTTATGTTTCAACCTCAAAAAACAAAACATAAAAAAAATGATATTTTACATAAGGAAATTGAAGAAAATGATTGTGCATTGTTTTAATTATTCTCATTATCATAAGTTGTTTTTACTGCAAAACAGTAAAAAAAAAAGTTTTATAATAAATATTTATATAAATTAAAGACTATGCAACAAATGCTGGCATTATGTGTTAATACTTGTTAATACACAACTCCTTGTTCAAGCTCTTGTTCTGTCCAGACTGGACTATTGCAATGCTCTCTTGGCAGGTCTTCCAGCCAATTCCGTCAAACCTTTACAATTAATCCAAAATGCCGCTGCAAGATTAATCTTTAATGAGCCGAAAAGAACGCACGTCACACCTCTGTTCATCAATCTGCACTGGCTACCAGCTGCTCGCATTAAATTCAAGGCATTAATGTTTGCCTACAAAACCAGCACCTAAATTCATTTCTTCAGACTCATGTGCCTCTAGAAGCTTGTGTTCTGTAAGTGAACGACGCATTATTGTTCATCCCAAAGAGGCACAAAATCACTTTCACTGACTTTTTCATTAACTGTTCCCTCCTGGTGACCTGCCCAACAGCTGAGTCCTTAACCATCTTCAAGAAACGGCTAAAAACACATCTCTTCCATCTTTATTTGGCCCTCTAACTCTAGCACTGTCTATTTGGGGAAGTCGTGGCCTAATGGTTAGAGAGTCGGGCTTGTAATCCAAAGGTTGCGGGTTCGAGTCTCAGGTAGGAATTGTAGGTGGGGGGAGTGAATGTACAGCTCTCTCCTCCTTCAATACCACGACTGAGGTGCTCTTGAGCAAGACATCGAACCCCCAACTGCGCCGCAGCAGCATCATAAATCCCGGGCGCCGCAGCATAAATGGCTGCCCACTACTGTGTGTGTGTGTGCGCGCGCTGTGTGTGTGCGTGCACTGTGTGTGTGTGTGTGCGCGCACTGTGTGTGCGCGTGCACTGTGTGCGTGCTCGCTGTGTGTGTGCGTGTGCACTGTGTGTGCGCGCGCTGTGTGTGTGCGTGCACTGTGTGTGTGCTCGCTGTGTGTGCGTGCACTGTGTGTGCGCGCGCTGTGTGTGTGCGCGCGCTGTGTGTGCGCACGCTGTGTGTGTGCGTGCACTGTGTGTGTGTGTGCACTGTGTGTGCGTGTGTGTGTGCACTGTGTGTGTGCGTGTGTGTGCACTGTGTGTGTGCTCGCTGTGTGTGCGTGCACTGTGTGTGTGCGTGCACTGTGTGTGCGCACGCTGTGTGTGTGCGTGCGCTGTGTGTGTGCGTGCACTGTGTGTGCACGCGCTGTGTGTGTGCGTGCACTGTGTGTGTGTGTGTGCACTGTGTGTGTGCTCGCACTGTGTGTGTGTGTGTGCACTGTGGGTGTGTGTGCACTGTGTGTGTGTGTGTGTGTGTGTGTGCTCTATGGATGGGTTAAATGCAGAGCACAAATTCCGAGTATGGGTCACTTCTAATTCTATTTTATCTATCTGTCTACCCTCTATCAACTGCATATATATTTATTCTCTAACTGCTAACTTTTCTTGAAAAACTAACACTAGCTTTCTTTTTTCTATTCTATCTACTTGTTTCTTATAAAAAATAAAAAACCTGCGTTACTGCTGCATTATTGCTAACCGAGACTTGTCACAGCACTTGCATGTTGTTGCTCTTTTGATTGCTTCTGTTCTCCTCATTTGTAAGTCGCTTTGGATAAAAGCATCTGCTAAATGACTAAATGTAAATACAATTATTTTTTTATATTTTGTTTATGTATTTATTTTTATTATATATTTTTGCATCACAGCCATTAGAATTAGTGTAAATCCACATTATCATTGTTGAGATATACTAGTGCTTGTTTGGTTGTGAATCTCATATAAACATAAAAACACAAATCAAGAAATAAGACATTTCACAAAGAAAATGAACCATATTTTAGCATCATTAAGTTTTCTTTTTACATTGTGCATTGTTTAAATTATTCTTATTACTGTAATAGTTTGTTTTTTTACTGCAAAACAGTACATGATCTGGAAAAATTATACAACAATAACCACTATGCATAAATGCCACTATGCATTTTTTTTTCGCATTACAGTCATGAGAATTACTGTACATACACATGTATACACCCCCCCCCCAAAAATAAATAAATAAATATATATATATATATAACATCTGAGTACATTATAGACCACTACACAGCACAAATTACCATTATGCAGAAATACTTTACACTCTAAATCATATATTTGTACATTACACTAATGTAAAACAGATGTGTTTTAAACATGAAAACATAATGCGAATAATCTTAAAACCAATCGTATGTCTTGATTTTGGGGATTTCGCGAGAGTCGCTGCACGGGTGCCCGGATGTTGTGGCGCAGTGACGTCACTCACAAGGCTTTAGAAACTTGCCTTCCCTCCCTACGTCACCGGCAGGTCATCTAGCTCAAATATACTCTGGTCTGCAGCGCATGGAGCCGTTAGAAGCCGGACTATGCAGACTGAAGCGCAAATCCTACTTCCATCGCGTCTGAAACGCCATCTTTTCGTGCGTAAGGAAGCATGAAGCGCAAAAGCGAGCGACGGAGCGAGTCGAGGAAGAGACTCTGCGCGTCTCTGAGGGGCCAGACGGAGTCCAACAGCGATATTTACCTTCGCATCACAGGTAAACAAACACAGACGCGGCCAGAACCATCTTAACGCCATCAAGTACTGGCATACAAGTCCTGTCAGGGGTTTGTTTGGCGGTTTATAGCACCGGATGGTCGCTTTAACATGAAACATGAGATCACATCACAAACTAAGTGCTGTTTATGTCGAGATTATACGTTAGGGGGACTCTTAGATGGCATTATTAACTACTAATAATGTCTGTGTGGAGACGGAACGGGTTTCTTTGTTCTGTTCGCTGGATGTAAATCACCGAAAGTGGATCAAAGCGTTCAGTCAGAGCAAAATGAGATTCTATTGGCTGATCGGCGCGTCTCTCCTAGCAACGGCTTGGGCAGCGTGCCAATGAGAGGCGAACGCTGCCTGCTGTTCGATTTAAATTCAGGAGGGAGGGGCTTAGTGTGATTGACGTGTCAGTGTTGCGACCGTCAGCCAATCAGGGGGCGGGAAAGGGTTTAAACTGCGCTGAACTTTATTCAGACTTCAGGCGAGAGAAAGATCGCTTGTGTGGCGTTATTATATTTACACAATTTAAACGGAGGCATAGTTCTAATTAAAAAAAAAAAATCATGCAAGTTTTATTGCATAAAACAGGTTCGACGCGTAAAAATTAGTTATTACGTTTTTTTTTTTTATTAAATGCATTTATTGAACTTGATTTCTTTATAAAGTGTCGACGGAAATTAGATTGTTTTTGGTTGAATGTGTAAATGTGTGTCGACTTTAGATTAGTGTGAAGTATTTTTAATATTAAGCTAACTTAAACCAAGATTAAACAATGCTCCGGAACAACGTTACAATAGAAACGTGCGATCTGTCAAACTGCATCGAGTTCATTAAAGGTGAGTCTCATATTTCTGTTTTCTTCTTAATAGTGCACATGTTTTGTTGTCTCACAGTTTGTCTGAGAACTCACTTCCGGTACGCGGATTCAAATGCATTGACTCATAAGTGTTTACATTCACAGATTGCATGAAATCTGTAGGAAGTACAGTTATTATGAGAGATTACCGTATAGTTTGGTTTCTTGTGTTTTTCAGATCAGCTGTATTTTGCTATTCTTCATCAGAAGGTGAAGAGCACTCCTGACAGACACTGTTTCTGCATCGATGAAGAGCTTTCCTATGAGAAGTAAGAGTGTAATTGTGCATTACTTCTGAAAGGCTGTCAAATTGCTCATGATTGGGGACATTAATACACTAAACACTATAAAGTATCATATTTGATGCATGTAAGGCCTTTAAATGATCAACATTAATGTTCATCTCTGAGTCATCATTGGATTGCATTGCATTATATGTATATATTATTGGAGATATAGAGTGGCATTTATATCATTTTATGTAAGTATCTGCTATACTGTTATAAGGATCTCGTAGATTCACGAGAGAACAGAATTGCATCGTATAAATATCAGTATTTGCACAAAATTGCATATTTTTGCTCCGTTTGAGTTTCTGAATTAAACAGCCTTTTTTTCCTCTGTATTCTCACTATATCAGATTATATGAGGCATAAATGCCTGATGGATTAAATATTATAAAACACATATGCACACTTTTTTTTAATATACATATTTTGTCTAAAAGTTCAATATTAAGTGTTTTCTTCCCCATAGGACAGTCTGTTAAATATGCATATGTGACCCTGGACCACAAAACCAGTCTTAAGTCGCTGGGGTATATTTGTAGCAATAGCCAACAATGCATTGTATGGATCAAAATAATTGATTTTACCTTTATGCCAAAAATCATTAGGATATTAAGATCATGTTCCATGAAGATAATTTGTAAATTTTCTACCGTAAATATATCAAAACTTAATTTTTGATTAGTAATATGCATTGCTAAGAACTTCATTTGGACAACTTTAAAGATGATTTTCTTAATATTTAGATTTTTGAAAAATTGACTCTTGGTTTTGTGGTCCAGGTTCACATATGGTTTTTATTGATCGTACCGGACCTTTATCAATGACCTCTTCGATTTTTATATTTGAACAGCTTCTATGCGGACTTTGGCCCGCTCAACCTGGCCATGTTTTATCGCTTCTGTTGCAAACTCAACAAAAAGCTGAAGGTAATGACACTTCTAATAAATACAGTCTTTGCATGCAAGCATTGTATGTTTGATTTTGTATGTAAGATTTGTTTAAATGTGGTGTTTTTAAATATGTGCTGTTCTAATTCAACAGTCTTGTGCTCTTGCAAAGAAGACAATTGTGTTTTATACCTGTGGTGACAGAAAGAAACAAGCCAATGCTGCGTATTTGATCGGCACTTATGCTGTAAGTTTTCCTTTCCAGCTTTTTTAGCCTAAAGACTTCGCTTTCATGAAAGTGCAGCCTGATGAATGCTCAAATATATTTCTAATGGTTTTGCATGTATATGCATGAACTTTGCATCTAGTTCTTCTAGATTTTTAGGTGTGAAAAGAGTCTCTTGTTTGTCCTCTTTTGTAGGTAATGCATCTACAGAAAACACCAGAAGAAGCGTACAGCCTTCTGGTCTCTCAAAATGCGTCTTATCTTCCTTTTCGGTAATTTAAATGTATCCACTTTGTTATTTAAGAACATGCATTTTATGAGATTTTTAAATGTTTAAATCGGAAGCAATCTCCAAAAGCAATCCTTTGATCAATTTCTAGATTTCTGTTCATCTTTGACTTAACTTTTCATTGCATTCAACAGAGATGCATCTTTTGGAACTTGCACGTACAATCTGAATATCCTTGACTGTCTGCTGGCCGTTCACAAGGTAATCCAGAGTCTCTCTGAAGCTTCATCAGGCGTGTTTGTGGTCCATTATTCCTGCTGATCGCATGTTGTGTGTTTCAGGCTCTGCAGATCGGCTGGCTGGATTTCTCAAAGTTTAATGTGGAGGAATATGAACATTATGAGGTGAGTTTTCCCTGATATAGAATGGTGAAGCTTAAAGGCCCAGTTTCACAGATGGGGCTTAATTTAACTAAGGCCTAGTCCTGGCTTAAGCTAAGATATTTAAGCAGCTTTTATAAAAATCAGGGATGTGATCACGGATTTCTGTATTTTCCGACCTCTGAGGGACAACCCATGTGATTCTGATTTTTTTGAATTTGGGGGTGTTGGTTACTGCATGATGATTACCTAAATAAGCTGCAAAAAGATTGTTTTCTAAAACATCATAGATGGAATGGTTCTGAGAGCGCTGTATGAGCTCGCGGCGCCATCTGCAGGACCGTTCAAAGCGTTCAAAGCGCCAAACACGAGTAGATTCAGCGCTGAAACGTGTTACTCGACCCGGTGATTTATTTTTATTTTTATGAATGCCGCTGAGAATTTGAGATTGCTAGTGCTGTCATAAAACTCCCAACGGTTGTGATGTAATTGTATAACAGGCTGTAGTCTGACGCGCTACATGTCTGCTGTTACAGCACTGTTTTAGTCGCTTTAATTTGCATTTAGGAACGCATTCGTCATTAGAAACGTTTATAAATCTGTTGTTTACAAAGAGAAGTTTCAGTGTCACATGATCTTCAGAAATCATTCTACTATGCTGATTTGCTGCTCAAGAAACATTTATCATTATCAATGTTAAAAACAGTTTTGCTGCTTAATATTTTTATGGAAACAATGATACCACTCAAACATTTGAATAAGATTTAAAAAGAGAGATAAATTAATAATTTTATTCATGCATGAAAGTGATAAAGTGAGTGAAGACATTTAAAATGATTTCTATTTAATAAATGCATTAACAAATTTAATTAATATATTTGATAAATGCTGTTCATTAAACCTTTTATATTTATCAAAAAATCCTGAAAAATAGTGTATCACCATTTCCACAAAATATGAAGCAGCAAAATTGTTTTCCACATTGATAATACTCAGAAATGTTTCTTGAGTCAAATTAATTGCTGTTTGTTTTGTTTTTGACTTTAATCAAATAAATTCAGCCTTGATGAGCAGAAGATATTTATTTCAGAATCATTAATTGTAATGTTTCCAAACTTTTGGCAGATACTTTAATAATAATAACAATTCTATATACTATATACTTTACTATAATATATTATATTACTTTATTATATTGTTATCATGATTATTAAGTGCTGCTTTTTATTTTTTACAGGACAATAGTATGTATTCTTACAGTATAAGATATCTTTTAATGTGCTAAAATATATATTTTTAATAAGTGCTGGGGGCGTGGCTTGTGGGCGTGGCTTGGGACGTAGTCAGATTTTCCTTCTTTTTTTGTCTCTAGCTGATCACATGCCTGATAAATGTCTTAGAAGAAAACTTTACAGGTGTGTATATTGAGACAGAACATCGGCACTGACATTTTAAGATATGTCCGAGCAAGATATTTTCAGTTGAGACCGCTCAAACATGCATTTTAGTCTTTGACTAGCTTAAGCCTTGTCTGTGAAACCGGGGGAAAGAGTTTAGCCACACACTGACAGTCTCGATGATGCTTTAATATCTTTTCCAGCGAGCAGAAAATGGAGATTTCAACTGGATAATTCCAGGGAAGTTTTTGGCTTTCAGCGGCCCTCATCCAAAGAGCAAAATTGAGAATGGTGCGTATGGTTTGGCTTTCTTTTACCATGGATTTACTGTAGTAACACTAACTGCATTGTGGTATTGTGTCAGAAATGTGGGTATTTGTATCAAATTTTATTAATGTAGACATGAATTAAATGTATTAAAGGAGTAATGGAATATAACTACAGTATTTTTGTGATTAAGCTGTAGCATGTGTGCATTTAGTCTATACTAAATGGTTTTTAGACATACAAATACCTAAAAACCATATAGTTACATTTTTACCGTGGTATCGAGGTGTGATATGTGTGTTTTTAATTGTTTATGATTATTTAAATGTATTGCTACTATGGAAGACCAATGATTAGTTAAAAAAAAATTAAAACTACTGATTTTGATAATGAACAAATTTTCATCTGCATCCTAACTCAAGCTACTACTGCTATCAGATGTGCATTTCTAAGAGACAAAAAGGTAATTTTAGGCTATTATTAATATTATCAGGTAGCACAAACCTGTTTCTTGATTTGAAACAATACATGCAGAAACTAAAAAAATATACTTTTTTATTAAGATACTTATTTTAAGGAAAATTAATGGTCTGGTTTCAACAACTTTCACTTTGGAGCAAAAATCTGGCTTTAAACTTGAAAGAAAATATTTGACATTTATCGTGATAATTATCGATATCGACTGATATGAAAAAAATTATTGTATTTTTTTTTGGCCATATCGCCCAGCCCTAGCTTTGACTTTAGTCTGAGATGAGAGCTGGAATTATGTACAGATCTGTATACTTTTCTCCTTTTTTCCCCCTCAGGATACCCTCTTCATGCCCCTGAAGCGTATTTCCCCTACTTCAGGAAGCACAACATCACCACCATCATCCGGCTCAACAAGAAAATGTACGACGCCAAGCGTTTCACAGACATGGGCTTCAAGCACCACGACCTGTTCTTTGTAGACGGCAGTACGCCCAACGACGCCATCGTCACCAAGTTCCTGAACATCAGCGAGAATGCTGACGGAGGCATTGCTGTCCACTGCAAAGGTTCGGGGGGTTTCAAGCCTAAAATAGTCACGTGAAGACGTCATATCTTGAAAAATGTGCCTACGTTACTCAGGCACAGAATCTTTCCTGTGGTGGTGTTTATTGATTTTGCATGTAAACCTTGCATGTTTTCTCACCTACATACGTTTAAGTTTTAAATCTATTCATTTAGCATACACTTTTGTCCAAAGCGACTACAACAAGCGATTCATCTACATGTGGTGTTGTAATCAGCATTTTGTTCTACATGTGAACACAAATCATTCACAAAATTACACACATCCCAACATAGATGCTTGTTTGGTTCAACTAATATGCTTTCAGCTACTAACACAATACCCATATATTTAACCTAGGGCTGTCAAGCTATTGCAATTGTTATTCTAATTAATTACATGATTAAGATAATTAAACACACATCAATTTTGGCTGTGAAATTACCCCAAAAATATCATTTAAAGTCTGTAAAGTCAATATTTGTCACACCACAGAGAAATGTGTTATTAACCACCCAGCCAAATTTGAATGCTAAAAAAACCCGCCAAATAAATAAAATAAGCTATCAAAATCTAAAAATAAGCAGTATTCTCTGCTCTCAAACGCTGGGGGCGTGTCCACTGGCGGCGCTGAAGCCACGCCCACTCACGGGAGAGTTGCCGTCTCTCTCAACTGTCTTCCTCTAGCAGCTTATTTAATGAGACCGAGCTGTTTTGTAAATGATCGCAACCAGGTATTATGCATTTACGTGTCGAAGACATGGCTAGCTAGCAAACTGTAGGCTGTAGTAACTAACGGTAATGACAGTAACTCGCGATTGAGCCGTGAACCACTGATGCTAATGTGCTCTAGTTATTAGGTGTGTAAGCAGCGCTGCAGAATGATCAGTGTGTGACATCAAAGTACCACGAGAGCGACTGGAAAGCATCAGGAGCGTCTGCTCACTGTACTTGGATCTCACACTGATCGGTCTGCAGTCCTGCTTCAAGTCGAACACACAGTGTTGGAAAAGGGGCCATGCTCGGTGGCTCAATTGCGTCATCGAGTCCTGATTTGGCCCCTCCCAAAAAATCCTGATCACGAAAATGGTGAAAAACTGTTTAACGGTCTAACTCCACAATTAAGTACTACATAGTTCACAGTCTTTGTAACATGTTTCAGCAATGCATTTCTAACATTTATAATGGGTTTACAAACAATTCTCAGAATTGACTTTAAAGTCATTGTTGTGTTGGATGAGAAAAGCATTCAATAGAGATTACAAAAGCATCAGAAAGAAATATTTTGATTCTACATTGCATGAATAATATTAAATGGGTTTTAACTGAGTACTGAAATATGAAATTAATTTTTAAAAAAGGTGATGATCTCAATATAAAATTAAAAGCTTTGAATAATTCATTCAACTAATTTATTCAAATTCAGAAATCAAGCAAGTGACTCTTTATGAATGAGTCATTGACTCACTTGATTCATACAGTAACGAATCACTGCTGTGTGTTGATTAGAGACGCTCAACAGTTCTGCTCTTGCTTTGATTGGAACCATTTTCGTTTACAAAATTAAGCAAAAATGTTGCCAATATTGTGTCTAAAATTTAACAGTATTAGCTTCTTGTTTATTGAACTGCTGTATAAAATCAATATCACAGTTGCATTCATGCAGATATTGGGGAAAAACAGCACTCTCCCTGGTGTGATATTGCTAAACTATATCATATGATATAAATATCAGGCTAATTTATCTTTTGCGCTCATATCTTGAATTTTAGGCTTATATAACTGCATTTTAATAGGCTTCATCATGCAGTCAGTCGTCTTGCATCATCAGAAACTGCATCAGTGTAAGATGACAGACAGGGTGCTGCGTTAAATGCATTAATTGTTACAACACGTTAAATTGACAGCCCTACTTTAAAGCCATTCTGCATAAATCCACTTATAATTGTTGCATTAATTTTATTGCATGATTCAGCAAATCCACCTCAGTTCATCAGTGGATCCGAGTCTTCCAGGTTCAGTTTTCCAGTGTCATCATGAAGTAGAGATATTAACAGGCCAAACCACTGTGTGTTTCAGCCGGTCTGGGCCGGACAGGGACACTGATTGGCTGTTACATGATGAAACACTTCAGACTGACTGCAGCTGAAGCCATCGCGTGGATCAGGATCTGCAGACCCGGCTCAGTCATCGGACCTCAGCAGAACTTCATCGATGAGTGAGTCTTCCACGTGCACTTTGATTCAAAGCATTGTCTCTGTGTGCCAATCTGCGTTAGGGATGGGTGATATGGGCTTAAAAATATATCACGATAATTCCTGGTATTTATTGCGATGACGATAATTCAGAGAATCCTGTTTCTTTAGAGAAAAGTATTATCTTTCCTATTTTTAACCAAAATAGGGTGTTGTGAGCATTACTGAGTAATGTAATGACTGTTAAATTCATACTCTTGTGCAGAAACACACATGCATTGCAGAAGTAATAGCACTGATGACGCTCCAGGAAATCCCTAATATGGACAAAGGTATCCAGTTATTTCTGAATAAAACGCAGATAGAGAAATTTTAACTTCTG
This sequence comes from Aspiorhynchus laticeps, assembly GCA_023376895.1. NCBI lineage: Eukaryota > Metazoa > Chordata > Actinopteri > Cypriniformes > Cyprinidae > Aspiorhynchus > Aspiorhynchus laticeps. Next base: position 38,097,064 of record CM041804.1, on the reverse strand, counting down.
ACACTTGAAGACAATAAACATACGATTGCACAAAGTATATGGTTTGTGTTTTCCAACCAATCTTGGGTATTTTTTTATAAGGAAAGTATATTTATAATGCAATGCCAATCGACATTCTGTGATTATAAACCACGTCTGGTCACAAAAAGAAGTTAATTCAAACACTCGACTATGTTAAGTTAATTTGGAGAAAAACATGTCAATAAATGATATCTTTGTTGGACAACAGGTTTGTAAACAAGCTCATACACATGCAAAACTTTATCGCACACATGCTACTGTATTATATTTATTCAGACTGATCCTAACCAAACCAGTTCCAGATAGGATCTCCTCATTTAGTGATAAACTCCTCAATTTCACGTCCGCCATAGAAATGTCAACAACTAGACTTTATCGTTATTATTGCGGAAAGACTAATTCTTATCATGAGGAGAATTTTTACCGGTATATCGCAAACGATAAGATATCGCCCATCCCTAATCTGCATGCTTTTTAGAAGCCCTAATACTAATTAATACATGCCTTAATGTAACAGAAAGCAGGTGAGTCTGTGGGAAGAAGGTGATTTGTACCGGCAAAAGATAAATGAGCAGGAAAATGGCTCAAGTAAAACAGCAGTGGCTGGAATCCTGTCTGGAGTGGAAGATATTTCCATTAATGGTACAAACAAGAACATTTCACAGAGGAAAACAGCCTCTGAAACGGTGAGTAAATCTATTTATTCTGGAACATCCCAGTTTGTGTGTCTGTTTTGCTTAGCAGCATAAAGTTTAGTGCACTTTGCTGAATTATATGGCCAAGAACTGCCCACTTAGATAGGAAAATAGTATGTTTTTGTTTTTACAATTGTTAACCAGGTTGTGTTTTTCATTGGTTAGCACACTGAGGAAGAGGAAGAGGAGTGCGGAGGACTCACACAAGGCGACAAACTAAGAGCTCTGAAGAGTAAGAGGCAGTCCAGAGCATCCACGGGTTCAATATCGTAAGTTTTTCTCCGTTACGTCACTCTTCTGTCCATCCATATACATGTAGCCATCGAGACCTGACGGTACGAGTCCACTAGTGTGGAAGAAATCTGCTCCTGACCCTTCATTACAGTCTGAGATTGATTTCAATACACAGTTAATAAAGTCATATTTTTATCAGGATTTCAGAATTATATTTATTTTTGCAATTATTTCAGAAAAATGCTTACTAGCCTTTATTTCACATTCCCAAGGTTAAATGGTAATTTATTAGATTTTTGTGATCTTTGGTTTTTGCAAACTGCGTTTGAAATCTGAATTCAAGATAATGTAGCAAATTAACCCAATTTTAAGCCTGACATGAAACAGTTTATTGAACCTTTGGAAAAATCTGAAAATATAGTCTGAGAAAAAAAAACAGCTCAATTTTATTCAGAGACCCAAGCTGAGCAAAAATATGAATTTGCTGCAGATGCTAATATTTGTGATGAGATTCTGATGCTTTTAATGTAAATCAATGATACCTTTATAACAGTGCAGCAGATACTGACATAAAATGATCTAAATATCAGTGGTCACTCTATATCTCTAATAATATGTCTTAGTAAGATGAGATGTAAATGATCCAAACATATAATGCAATGCTGATTGAGAGATGAATAATCAACGCTCCTCAGAAGATGTGAGATGAAGATCATTCCTCCGCTGAGGAACAGTGAAAGTAAAGCTCCTCAAAAGATCCTGATGATCAGATTTGAGACTAAAACATGATTGATGGAGAATCAAGTAAAGCTGAGCTGCTTCAGTCCAGTAAGTGTTCATCTGGAGATATGACTGCAGTTATTCTGACATTTACTTGATAAAAACAGACTCTTTACACTAAAAGAGTCTAAACTATCAATCAAGATGACAGAAGTATGGTTTAGGTTGTATGCAATAGCAAAGTTTTGATCATGATCATTTAGAGGCCTAGTAGCTCATTTAGTAGCTTTATAGGGTTAAGAGCTAAATCCGCCAGAATTTAAAATAAACATTACAATCTTACAACGATCTGCACACCAGTGGACATGTACCGTATGGAGACAGTAGCGTGTTAGACACTCATCCAGTCGGATCACATGCATATGTAGTGGTTTTCTCGTGATGTTGGATGTTTAAGTGTGTGCATGACATGTTAGACTAACTGCATGAGTTAAAAACATCAGTCTTCCTGTTAGTGATTGTGCCGGTGAGACCAGAGACTCCAAAAGCCTTTTATCACACGGCAGGCGAATGGTAGTAAAGTGCTGCAGTTTGCTGGGCTCGCTGTGGCCCGACTGTTGTGTGCCGTTGAAATGGTAACAGAATGACGGGGCTTGAGAGACACCCGTCAGGTAAGTCCTGAGACGCCATCATGTGCGAATATGCGGCTGCTGCAGGGCTTCATTTCATCTCGTGCCTTTTGTTTTCAACATTTAGACTCATTCTGCTTCCCCGTTCGCTGAGAGTCGGCGTTTTCAAAGCCAAGACTCTTTTTGGAAAGTGCATAGATTCAAACTCCTCACCTTTCAGTGACAACTCACTTTTTTGAGATCAAAATAGGTCACCTATGAGATTTGCTTGGATCCAATGAGAAAGTGTTTTTATGAGGGGGGAGGTCTTACAACGGTAAATAAAGAACTGGGGTCGGTTGCATGAATTGTTTAGACTAGTCTTAAAGAGTTAGTCATCTAATTTTTTTTTTTTTTTTTTCTTCAATACAGGTCATAACTTTTTTAATTCAGTTATGAAAAGGTAGATTGGTCTTGTTTTTTTATTGGAAAAGTAAGACTGATTACCCATTGGCAACTGCTAGTTAGTCAAACTAGTTATTAAGAGACAATCTAAGTTTATGCAACTGGCCCCTGTTTTTTTCAATAAGTTTTGTATAGTATTTGCTTCACTCTTTACTTCGAAAATTGTCTAAAAAGGGAAATATTTTATGTATTTGAGGTTTTAGATGTGGGAAAGAGAGTAAAGAGAGAGAGAGAAAACATTTTGCATTTTAGGTCAGCATTGCCGTCTAATCAGCCAATATTGTCTTACATAGCCTGCATAGCACTTCATCTTTTATGACATGGGATTTTTACCAAATATATTCAATCTTGATTTTTGTAAAATATTGCAACACAATTTTTTTTTAAAAATTTTGTGTGAAAAATTACAGTTTTGTACATATAATGTAATAACAAATATTTTAAAAAATACCTTAAAGTAACTACAAATGAGCGTGTAAAGCAAATATCTTTAAAATAAATTCCTTGTGGCGCATGCCCTCAATCCACGCAATCTCACCTTTTTCCTTCTTTACCTGTTTGCATCTCTGAAAGTGTGTTTATGGGGTCACGACAAAAGTCTCACCATAACGGTGTTTTTCCAGTCAGATGCATGTAGAAATCTACCTTCACATATCGTTTTCAGCCCTTTTTGTCTAACAAACATGCATGATCTTCTCAAAGTAGATGTTCTAACGAAGCATTTCACAAAGTCTTTGCTTTGCACGATGTTGTTGGATGATGTTTGTGCTTGATTTGTCATGCATGAAGTGTATGCAATGCTTTGTGTTGTTGTAACACACTGTGGTCAGTTTGCTTTGATTGTCTTTTTCATTTGCACTGCAGACTGGATCTGATCTCAGACGGCGAATAGAGATTTAATTTACAATTGGATACAGTTTCTATCTAGTAGGCTTAAGCTTTGTAATATTAAACTGCCTATAAAGAGCATTTACTCCCTTTTTTGCACTATTGCAGCACAGAGTCATGATCAAAAAACCTGAAAAAGGTGCTTAAACCCTTATGATGCATTCAAATCCAACTTGACCTGGAAAAAAATTATAAAAAAAAGAAAAATGCAGTTTTTAAGAAGGAATGAAAGTTTGCAGATACTTTAAGACCCTTATTTTTTCAGACTTCTTAGTTATTTTGTATGAGATATAACCTTTTAAAATAAAAAACGTTACACATTTCATGTTCAGGTCATTTTGACCCGGGTATGTATGGAGTACCATTAGGTGTCAACAATAGTTTCATTAAAATGATTTATGATGTTATATTAGTGTCACAACTTTTGTAAAATATATTTAGCCTTTACCTCATATCTCCAACACTTTTGGGACTGAATTTTGTTGATAAGCATGAATATATACCTCTATTGATGAAACATATGATTGCAGCATGAAAAACTGATCACTTTTTTTCATCTGGAAGTGAAAGTTTATGCGAGTAAAATGAATTTTTGTTTGAAAACAAAGTTTGAGTAATTTTGTTGTTTTGATATTTTGTGCAAAATAAATGTTTCAAAAATGTGGTCTTTTTGAGCAATCATGAGTTTTAAATTTAAAAGATTTAATTAAATTCCATTCTATGCAGTGGGGTTAATACTGGTAATTCTCAGATGATATGTTCTTATAAATTTCATACAATGATATTTACATAAAATTTCTCATCCATACTGAAAAGAAATCTAAATATATACTTTAGTGAAAAATAAATATACTTAAATGTATTTGAAATACATTTAGTTCATGCTGAGTATACTACAAATACATTTTCATATTTATGTACTTAATAAAATGCCCTGCAATTGTACTTTTAGTATACTAAACTGGTATGTAACTAAACTGTACTTAATGCACTTTAATTGTGTGGAAGTAGTGCTGAAGTCCAATTAAAGACATAATTAGTATATGTGACTAAAGTGGAACTATTGAAGTATACTTTAGGTACACTTTAAATACTTTGCATTTAAAGGGCGATATTATACAATCCACATTAAAATTGACATTAAAACGCATTTTAGGCTTCCTAATAAGAAATGTGCATTGTGCACAAGTAATACACCAAATAAAGTTTAATAAAAAAAATTAGGTCTCGAGTTATGTCAGTAGATATGCTAATAGATTTGAACTATATTTAGTATGCAATAATGTATCTTAAATAATTACTAGGGTATATAAGGGGTAAATGCAGTAATAACATGGCAACATTCACTCATTAATGAAAAATTGCTGAACAAATACAATATGGTTTTAGTTGGGAAATTAATTGTGAAATAGTACACAGATTTTGAATGCATTATGAGGGTTAAAACGCATCCTGATTCCTGCTGTGATCTCAGTGTGAACAGGCAGAAGTGGAGTGAATGTGGATTCACACACGCTACAGATCCATCCGGTGTGCGGTGGGAAAAGACGAGTCTGCTGTCTTCCTTCCTTGTTGTTTTTGTTCTGAATTTCGCCCCTGTGTCTAGACGGCCGCTAGCCATGCTGCTCTCGGCTCTCTGTAGCGTTGTCTTCTGCTGGATGTTGTTTGGCTTCCCTTCCATCCATTACTGTATAGACGGGGTGGGATTGTAAATGCTTTCTCCCGTCACTCTCTTAGCCCGTCTCTGGACTGGAACGCTGTAAGTGTACAAACATCACAGGCTTCCTGACAACCGTCAATCTGAGATCAAGCATCGTTTGATTTGTTTATGACCATTTCAGGAAAGATGCGCTCGAATTACAGCATAATGTTGATTACCACAAAAAAATAATTGACTCCTAGTTTTCACAATTCCAATAAAAAGCTTGAAATCGAAGTAAATGTGGCCTTGCACTTTAAGGATTTAAAAGCAGAAATCTCAAACTCCTGTTTTTTGTTAAAGCACTTGAATAATTCTTCAGTTTAATGTATTTACAGATGAACTAGTTCGATATTAGCAAATTTATAGGCTATAAATTCAGGTAATCTTACATGCATCATGCAGAATTTACCAGCGGCATTTTATTTTATAGCTTTTGTTCATTTTGTAGTTTTTTAAAATTTTATATTTTTATGTATATATTGAATGTGTATGTTTATACACACACATTCTGTTTGTTTGTTTTTTAATTTTATATTGGTTTTGGGTTTTTTGTTACTTGTTAGTTATTTTGATGTCTAGTTTTTATCATTTTAGTTTTGGTGTTTAGAATTAATATCAATTTTAGTACATAAAGTTAAACCAAAAAGAGAAATCTATCTGAAATAGGTTTTATGTTTTAATGTTACTTTTTCTATTTCAATTAACAAAAGTGTTTGGGTTTGTTTGTGATGTTAATTTTTAGTTAATCATATATTTGGGAACACAATGCTCCATTTGTAAACATTAGTTAACATGAACTAACAATGAAAAATACTTCTAAAGCATTTATTAATCTAAATGTTAATCTCAGCATTTACTAATACATTATTAAAATCAAAAGTTGTATTTGTTAACATTAATTCACTGTGATTAACATTTTTATTAACCAGTATTAACAAAGGTTAATGTTGTAAAAAATATATTGTTCATGTTAGTTCAATGCATTAATGTTAACAAATGAGACCTTATTGTGTTATCAAATATTTGCATAGAATTAATGACTATAAATTTATATAACGAGGTTAGTGAGTGAGTCCCGCTTTAGTGTGTTAACATGTATAATGTTTGATTTGTGGCTGTACTTTTGCTCAATATTTGCTTTTAAATTTTGTCTTAAAGTAATCAGCGTTTGAGTCAATTATGTCCTGTGGTAATGAACATTATGACTCACATGCTGCTGTTAATAGACCGTAATGTGTATTAAACCCAGAATATCCTTTAACTTCATAGGAGGAGTGTTACTGTGCTCCTTTGAGATCAGATTAATTTGTGAAACACAGTTTGGATGTTGAGTTTTACCAGGGTAAACATTATGTGGCTTGATTTGTTAGTCTTTGCTGTCTGTCGGTGAATTAACTGCATTTTGCTCAAGCACTTGTGAATATGTCATGCATTGATAATTGTACCTTATCTGTCCTTACTTTATAACACCACACACAATCCAATCATGAATTCAGTAAAGATATGAACAGTATCTCACACGTTGCGTAACTGGATGATTTTTGATATATGCACATGATTGCTGTCAGAGGACGATGATCTGGATGATCAAGGTTTTTCTCTCTCCATCCAATCGTCTTATAAAGTTTTCTGCTTCATGTAGCTCATTTGAGGCTTTAAAGGATGACTTTGAATCAAATACACATGTGAACAGACGTGATTGTAATATCATGTGTAACGGGAGGGATGTCGAATCATTCTGCGGCTTCTCTCTCTGCATGCGTGACGCTCTGTCTGTGCATCAGAGACACCAACGCATCTAATGCATCAAATGTCTTTTTTTTATTTTTTTTGTCTTTTGCATGTTTTCATCACACTGAACATTTTTTTTCTTTATCTGCAGGTTAGAAGAAAATACAATTCACTCCAAATCAACATCAAGGTCATTAAGGTAACTTTTCTTTTTTATTTAAATATTTTTTTAATGTATAAAGGTAACTTTACGTAAGATTTTTTTTCATGCACATTTTATATTTATAATATTTTTTTTATTTTATCATATTTTGTATATTTTTCATATAAAATAATTTTTTATTTGTTATTATTTTGTGTGTATATATGTGTGTGTATATGTGTGTGTATATGTGTGTGTATATGTGTGTGTATATGTGTGTGTATATGTGTGTGTATATGTGTGTGTATATGTGTGTATGTATATATGTGTGTATGTATATATGTGTGTATGTATATATATGTGTATGTATGTGTGTGTATATTTGTGTGTATATATGTGTATGTATATATATGTGTATGTATGTGTGTGTATATTTATATGTATATGTGTATATATATGTATATACAGAGACACACAGACACACACACATACATATGTAAGTAATTATCATGCATGTTTATTTTATATTATATATTATTCTTATTTTAGCATAAAATTTTGTATATTTAAAAAATATATATATTTTAAAATGTATTTTATGTATAATGTATATTAATGTTTTTATTTTTATGATTTTATCTATTTTTCTTTATTTTTTTTATTAAATTTGTCATTTTCTTGACAATTTTATATATATATATATATATAGTAATGATTATCATTTTATTTATTTCTATTTTTTTTACAGAATTATTCTGCAGTTACGTGTGCAGGATTGTAAATCTATCAACCATAAATCTGTCATATAATCTGTAAATATCTTCCATATAGCTCAGATAAAAGGAAAAGGACTCGGGCTTCTCTTGGATCCATCACGGCCAGTAGGTGAGTATTTCACTGAGTTTTTAAGCCTTTTGCATTAAAATCACTAAAGCGACTTGAGCAAGTCTGACGTTCATATTCACGGTTGACGTTTTCCTTTCACAGCCCTTTACATTCAAGGTTCGCTAAATCTTTAGGCAGCTTGCACGTAACGGCCTGTGAAAAGGATCGTGTGTTTTCTGACGTTAGCGCTGGCTCAGTGGCCAACAGTAATTTCATCAAGCAGTCGAAATTAAAGCACTTAAGCCACGCGGCCCAGAGATCCTCCTCTGCTGTTTCACTGCAGCTCTATGGCCACAGTCTGAGTTCCCTCAGCTCAGTAAGTGTAAAGCGGCCCTCGTGATCCGGGCTCTTACGCCCAAACCGTCCCGTCTTCAGCTTTCCTGCATGACTCTGACGGGCAGAGCGGGCGTCTCGTCTTTGCTTGCACACTGTCCTCTGCTGATGGATGATTCATGTTAAACGACTCTTACAAAATCCCAGTCGCTCTCGGTCTGTGTGCATGACTCTGAGCCGTTTACATCTGGTTGTAACGTGCGTCTCGTATGCATCAGATTTATTTGTGAATATATTTAGGATTTAAAAGTTGCATGCCAATGCAAAGTTTAAAATCCTAGTTTCAGCATAGAAGTTTGAAATGATTACCTTTTTTGTGTTCACCAAAGCTGGATTTATTTTATTGAAAAATATTGAAAAAATGTGAAATATTATTAGTATTTAAATCAGCTGTTTTCTATGTGAATATGTGTTAAACTGTAATTTATTTCTGTGATCAAAGCTGTATTTTCAGTATCATTACTCCAGTCTTCAGTGTCACATGATCTTCAGAAATCATAATAATATGCTGATTTGCTGCTCAAGAAACATTTCTGATTATTATCAATGTTGAAAACAGTTGTGCTGCACAATATTTTTGTGGAAACTGTGATGCATTTTATTTTTCAGGATTCACAGATGAATAGAAAGTTCAAAACAACAGCATTTAGTTGAAATGGCAATCTTTTGTAACATTATTAATGTCATTTTTGATAAATTGAATGCATTCTTGATGAATAACAGCTCTTTTGAAAGGCAGTTTATCACGGTTTCCACATAAATAAAAATTTACTTGAGCAGTAAATCATCATATTATTATGATTTCTGAAGATCATGTGACACTGAAGACTGGAGTAATGATGCTGAAAATACAGCTTTGATCACAGAAATAAATTACAGTTTAACACATATTCACATAGAAAACAGCTGTTTTAAATTCTAATAATATTTCACATTTTTACTGTATTTTTAATCAAATAAATGCAGCTTTGGTTTTTCTTACAAAAACATGATCAAATGAGACGTGTGAATACCAGCTGTGAACGAGCCTTTATTCTGAAACAGTAACAGGATCAGAGATTAGTTTCATCTTACTCAGTAGTTTTAACAGGTTTTTATCTTTTCACTGCCTTGTCAACGTTACCTGTAATAGACGATCTCTGTCCAGAAGAAGGAAAGCGCTTCACACAATGCCATCGGTGCGCTTTCAGAGACCATGGTATCAGATTTCCTCTTTAACTTCTTCCTGCTTTGTAATTATAAGCGTTTCTCAGCATCTGTCTGAGTTTAGAGCATGTGCATGAGTGCTGCTCGTCGTTCTGCACATATGGGTTTGATCTGTAATGTATTTCTTGTTTTACAGTAACTCCATCTCCAAAGCTCGAGCTCCTCTCCTCCGCTGAAACCCGCCGTGGATCCAGTAAAGACCAGTATCACTGCACTGATATCCCTCGAGTTTAACGTCATGGTTTTGTCTAAGTGATCTCGTATGAACCATATTCAAACTGTTTGAGAAATTCGCAGATGCTAACCATTTTTATTTGATCAAGAGAAAGCAATGAGTTTATTTTTTAAATCAGAGAGATTTAAGCATTTGTGAAGTTTGACTTTTTATGCCATTGTAAATATCATGTCAGAAGCTGCCTTTACCATTATGCATTACTAAATCTGTAATAGTTTTTTTTTTTAAAATACTGTATCGAGTACTTTATTAATACTTACAGAAATGTGACGGACTGTAAATGTGACTCATACCGTGCTAATCATGACTGAAAGCTGTATATAGGCTGGAGTTTGATTAGACTAAAAGACTTTGTTTTACTGTAAATACCGCATACCTTTTATTTTGATGACCCAATTTAAATCATGATTATTTCACATGTAAATATATATATGATAGGAAAGGATTTGAGTCTTACCCCTTTTAATAAATCCTTTCTGCTATTGCAAATGTAGTTGTTGAATAAACATCATTATATATTTTTGTTTACTCTCATTTAGAAAGAAAATAATCATTAACTAAAATAAGTTAAACCATATATAGACAACAACTAGTAAAGAACCATAGCATATGAACTACTAAAAAATTATAAACAACAAAATTAGTAAAATTAAAATAAAAACTAATAGAATTTCAAAAATAAGTAAGCAAATATAATCAGGATACGCTTAGATATAATAAAGAAATTGCTTTAATATCATTATCCAGCAAACACAAACTACTGTAAAAGTTACTTTAGGGTTGTGGGACACTTGTTTGTAGTTTAAAAACAGTCTAAAACTGTATAATAAAGTTGACCTGTGATATGAATATTGGGTGGGACTTGATGTCTGCAGCTCTTATGGCAATTAATTTGAATTCTTAGAGAATTTAAACATGCACCTCTCCCAAAAAGAATTGCAATTCTATAAAAATTAATCTATAAACACCAAACATATTTTATCCTTTATTTCCTGAGTAAAGAATCAGCCCACCTAAAGAAATAGCACAGCTTAAAAATTAAATTCTTTAAAACACGACTGTGTGAAATGAGTTTTGGGAACAATTTCAAAATTCTATTTTGAACTCGAGGTCCTGAAACACATGCAGCAGATGTTACTGAAACACTGTTTCACGCGAGGCTTTTATCTGAAAAAGAATGAAATAATTAAGGTTTTCATGCTTCACGTTTGCTGTATGGAGACAGCTGCTGAAACACAATGAGACAAAAGGCGGTTTGATTACGTAACTTTCGCGCCGCCTTTCCCTTTAAATCGATGTAAATGTAAACATAATGCGCGGGAGACGTTACTGCAGGAAAGAAGGCGGGTGAACCCGCCCAGGGGCCCGTACAGCAGGGTTGCCAGGTCTTCACAACAAAACCCTCCCAATTGCTACTTAAAACTAGCCAGTTGCGTTTCGAGGGTTTAAATAAGGATGGATAAGATGCACGTTTTTTGGCTGGTAAAAGTCACATTTTAGGGGCTAAATATCACGTGTGGTCGCTTAAACCCGCGGTAACAACAGTGTTAAAGTCATAGATATTTATACGGTTAAAGTAAACCAATTCCGCGGGAAACCCGCAGACTTGGCAACACTGCCGTACAGTATACAACGAGTCATGTGATTGGACAACCGTTGCGTCCGTCAGAAAAAGCGCGCTCTGGCATATTTAAAAAGTGTCGCGGCGACAAGGCACCGTGATTGGCTGCGGGATTGTCACGGCGTCTGCCATTGGTTCGTTCTCGGCGCACGGCGCCAGCGCCGTAACGTCCTCTTCGCTGATTGGCTGGGCGCCGCGCTCGGGCGCGATTTCCAACGCGGGAAAGTACCGAGTGAGTTCGGATCACTGTATCAACTTCTGCCAGAGAGATTGCAGGAGAAGAACGGAATCAAAGGCGCCGCGCTCGAACAGCGATACATGTAACATTGGGAATGACTGCCTTTATAATACAGCGACTAACGGCGGCACGTTAACGGCGGGATATTCCTCCAACTGCACTTAGTTACACTTCTAGATATTTGAACTAAACGGTTTTAAGCTTCATCTTAACTGAACGTTATTTGCGATGGCTGACAGCAAACATCAAGTGATATTTTGTAACGACTCGCCGAAAAGAGTTCTGGTGTCCGTGATCAAAACGACCCCCATCAAACCGAGAGCGGCGGAGGCTCTGATGCCCACCAGCCCCGGATTCAGTGACTTCATGGTTTACCCGTGGCGCTGGGGTGAAAACGCGCACAATGTGACTCTGAGCCCCGGCTCTGGCAGCGGAACCGCCTCACCGATCAGAAACAGCGGCTCTCCCGCCGAATCAGACGCCAACTCCTGCCCTGAACACCTCAAGGTGAGAGTCAATACTGTACTAGTAATGCATACTGTATTATATAACACAAGTGCTCGGTTATATTTTCATCAGCGCGTGTTATTGCTAAGCGAAGTGATTTTGAGGCTCGGTTTAGCGCGTATATAATCGTTACATTAAAAGGCGCGCTTTGAACGGGATTTAAATTCTCCGTTGTGCGGCAGCTGGAAGTTAAGCGTGACGTCACGAGCGCGCCAAAATGTTAGCTAGAAAACTGCACTTGCCTCAAAATGACTGTGAACACAATGACACGTAATTAATATTTACACGATTCCTTGACTGTAAAACATATTTTGTTAGTGTCTTGCTTTAAATACTCAGAACGTATATTAAGACATTTTTGAAAAGTAACTTTTTTTATCACGTTGAAAGATTGCATATAATTGTTATTTTTATTCACCTTTGTTAATATTGGTAAATTACTGTATACTAGTCATTGAAGTATTGTTATTAATACTATTTTAAAAGTTTTATTCTTGAGTTTGCCTTGAATAAAGCCTTCAATGTCAACATGGCAAAAAAATTATATATAATATTGGATTACTCTTTATTTTAAGGTGTTCTTGTTACACGTTACATGTACTTACTATTTTAATAACAATTAATAATGCATAATTACATGAAAGTAACCCCAAGCCAAACTAATCCAAACCCTAACCATAAGCACATGTAGTTAATTAATTACTCAGTACTTAAATTTATTAAAATTACACTAGTAACAAGAACACCTTAAAATAAAGTGTAACCATAAATATGAGCTGGTGTTCTAATATGCTATTATTATGTAATTACAATGTTTATATTTGTTTATTACATATGGCACTTTATGTATAACATTTATGGATCATTATTTATATTTAATATGTGCCACTGTTTTGTATTTATAAAATATTAACTTTTATGCAGTGTTTCTTTGTCAAAGTACATTTTTCTGTTTTGGTGTGTTTTCAGTATTATTTCATTTTATTTATTTTGTATTTCAATGTGTTTGTACTTTTTGTAAAATGCTTTGAGATGCAACATTTAATGGCACTGTAAAAATAAAGATAATAATTCTTCTTCTTCTGCAATTACTAAAGTCAATATTATACAATACAGTTTTCAAAGCAGCTTCACAGTAAAGAAAATTACAGTATTAGTGTTGCAAAATGCATTAATAATGAAAACAAACTGAATTTCAAGTGTAAAGCAAGCAGGCTGTATTCATATCTGACCCTGGAGCACAAAACCAGTCATAACGGTCAGTTTCTTGAAATTGAGGTTTATACATCATATGAAAGCTGAATAATAATCTTTCCATTGATGTATGGTTTGTTATGATAGGACAATATTTGTCTGAGATACAACTATTTGAAAATCTGGAATCTGAGGGTGCAAAAAAATCTAAATATTGAGAAAATCACCTTTAAAGTTGTTCAAATGAAGTTCTTAGCAATGCATATTACTAATCAAACATTAAGTTTTGATATATTTACGGTAGGAAATGTACTAAATATCTTCATGGAACATGATCTTAATATCCTAATGATTTTTGTCATAAAAGAAAAATGGATAATTTTGACCCATACAATGTATTGTTGTCTATTGCTACAAATATACCTGTGTTACTTATGACTGCTTTTGTGCTCCAGGGTCACATAAGTATCATTCTGTCTAACATGCATGTTCCTGCTGTCTTCAGGATGGCATTCAGGATGGCATTCGGCGTGGACGCCCGCGGGCAGACACCGTCCGAGAGCTGATCAACGAGGGCGAAAACTCCTCCAGCCGCATCCGCTGCAACATCTGCAACCGCGTCTTTCCCCGCGAGAAATCGCTACAGGCGCACAAACGCACGCACACGGGTCAGTGAGCCGTATTTGTGTTCAGATTAGGGGTGTGTGATATATATCCTCTGCGATAATATCGTAATTTGTGATTTGACATTATCGAGTATTTTGCAAAAATCATTTAAACCACCTACAGAGTTAACATTACATAAAGCACATTTACAGTGTGTTCTTTCACTGCATGATTCAGTCTATTAAATACATTTAGAATGACCACAAATTAAAGACATGGGGGCAGAAAATGTATATATTTATACTACGTATAGTTAATTTCACACAGAGTGCCGTTTTTGTTTAGTTTTTTTACAATAGTTCAAAAAGTTAATTAAGAGACTTACGTTTTAGACACTATATTTCCTGTTTTTTCTCTATTTCGCCAACAAAAATAATTCCAAACACAGTCACAGCACTGTTTTGTGTCTCAGTGATTCGTTCCTGAATGAATCAATCATTTAAATGATTCGGTTCAATCACAATGACTCACTTATTAACAGTGACTTGCTGCCACCTACTGGCGGGTTTAATTTCACATTTAAAGTTTCTTTTTATTATTTAAATAATTTCAAGTATCAGTATTCAACGTTTTATGTTTAATATATCAAAACATTATTTATGCATTTGTAATTGCAGGTTAAATGCATTCATGTCCTGCATTAAACCGTGTGTAAACACATCTAAACACCTCTTCAGACGCAGCTTCTGTGTTTCCTCTGCATTGTGAAGATTAATTTTATTGATACTGATTTAATTTGCTTGGTAACAGCCCAAATGTCTTATTATTCTAATTCACTGATTAAATGTAACAATTTGACTCAATGCACACTTTTAGAAAAAATGGCCATTAAAAGGTAAAAATCAATTTAAACATATTGAAAAAGATTAATTTCTATTAGTGTGAATTGACCACCTCACAGAATATGAAGAATATCAGAAACTACGAGTCAGTTGAAGATACCAGCACAATAACAATCAGCAAAATATCGTCGAATTATCGTTATCTATAAAATCCCAGAAAATAGAGATATTATTTTTTGTCAATATCACACACCCCTAGTTCAGATATCAGAACGAGAGCGCTAACGCTCCTCTTCCCGTCTCAGGTGAAAGACCGTACCTGTGTGATTATCCAGACTGCGGGAAAGCGTTCGTCCAGAGCGGTCAGCTGAAGACCCATCAGCGCCTGCACACCGGAGAAAAACCCTTCGTCTGTTCGGAGAAAGGTGAGCGGTAGCATTCACTGCTTTCTAGGGTTGGGTATCAAAAACCGGGTCCAAATTTCCCAAAACCCGGTTTTCGATAAGACGCGTGCATTTCGGTTCTGCGTTCGCATTTTAATGGCATTTAAAACGTTTTAAGTGCAAGAACGGAAAGAACAGAGGTTCCCAACCTGTGTCCGTTCTCCAGGCGTTCTGTGCAGTTCACTGCAGAAAAGGTCGTTTCGAGCCAGAACTGACTTTTTTCATATTTATCAACCAGTATGCAGAAAACTACATCAGTATATCATCATAAACACATCTGTTTTTGTCTGAAGTGAACGTAAACAGATGAGAAAGCAAACACACATGTACAGTATATTTAGATCGGCGTGCGTTCGGTGTTAAAGAGACAGCAGCCTAATAAACACACCGCCTGTTATTAATCTTAATCAAAGAACAAAAGAAAATCATTCACTCATCTTGACTGAATATCTTTAATAAATGTAATTAATAATCTATATTTTATTTATGAAAAGAAAACTGCAGTGTTTTTAAACTTACTTTGTGTCTGTACCTTAAATTTGGTTCAGTTGTGTTTATTTATGCTATTGATTTGTTTGTTCCTATTTTATTATTGACGGATTACGTGTCTTTAACACTTAATATTTTAAATTTATAGTCGTATTTGCTGTGGTGTTGTTGTTAAAAGCTAAAAAATACTTAATAAAATCATAAAAATCCAATTCAAACTGAGCAAATGCTATAATAGTATATCAGTCGGTACGTTTACATGAACAATATTCTGATTTTAACACGATTAAGACTCTGATTAAGAATCTACCATGTAAAGAGGTTTTTGAGTACATTAATCCGGCTAAAGTTATACACGAAGTAAACACAAATAACGTATAGCATGACAAATAATTAACTGCACTTGAAGCTTTCAGTAAATTAAAAATGAAACACCCAAAACTGTATATGGCATCATAACAAAGACAAACTATATGTTTATTTGTGAAATTCTGGAGGGGGCGTTGGATGGCGTCGCAGTGATGTGTGCCATTAATCGATCTATGCACTAGGGATGGCGATATCTTATCATTTGCGATATACAGGTAAACATTCTCCCCATGATAAGAATTAGTCTTCCTGCGATAATAGTGATAAAGTAGTTGTTGACATATTTCTATGGCGGACGTGAAATTGAGGAGGAGTTTATCACTAAATGAGGAGATCCTATCTGGATCTGGTTTGGTCAGGACTGTACAGTGCACAAAACAATCAGTCTGAATAAATATAATAAAGTAGCATGTGTGCGATACAGTTCTGCATGTGTATGAGCCTGTTTATAAACCTGTTGTCCAACAAAGATATCATTTATTGACATGTTTTTTCTCCAAATTAATTTAACATAGTCGAGTGTTTGAATTAACTTCTTTCTGTGACCAGACGTGGTTTATATTACAGAATGATAGTATTATATACAGTGATAAATGTGGATTAGCATTGCATTATAAATATACTTTCCTTATAAAAAATACCCAAGATTGCTTGAAGAACACAAATAAACCATATATGTGACCCTGGAGCACAAAATAAGAGTCAATTTTTCAAAATTGAGATTTATACATCATCTGATGTATGGTTTGTTATGATAGGACAATATTTGTAAATCTGGAATCTGAGGGTGCAAAAAAATCTAAATATTGAGAAAATCACCTTTAAAGTTGTTCAAATGAAGTTCTTAGCAATGCATATTACTAATCAAAAATTAAGTTTTGATATTTACGGTAGGAAATTTATAAAATATCTTCATGGAACATGATTTTTACTTTAATATCCTAATGATTTTTGGCATAAAATAAAAATCTGTAATTTTGACCCATGCAGTGTATTGTTGTCTATTGCTACAAATATACCCCCAGCGACTTAAGACTGGTTTTGTGCTCCAGGGACACATAATCATGTTTATTGTCTTCAAGTTTGATCAGTTAAAATTTCTCTATCTGCGTTTTATTCAGAGATAACTGGATACTTTTGTCCATATTAGGGATTTCCTGGAGCGTCATCAGTGCTATTACTTCTGCGATGCATGTGTGTTTCTGCGCAAGAGCGCCCTCTGGCTTCCAGTATGAATTAAACAGTCATTGCATTACTCCGTAATGCTCACAACAACCTGTTTTGGGTAAAAATAGGAAAGATAATACTTTTCTCTAAAGAAACAGGATTCCCTGAATTATCGTCATCGCAATAAATACCAGAAATATTGTGATATATTTTCAAGCCCATCCCTACTATGTACTATAACATATAAAAAGGGAACATGAAAGGAATATTCTAAAAGCAACTCATGTAAACACCTTATTTATAATATTGTCTTATTCAGAATAAGGTAAATGATTAGATTACTGATGTCCATGTAAATGTAGTCAGTCATACTCAATAGCACTGGTTGGTTGGTTGATGTGTGTTTCAAAGCTTTGTTTTTGTCCTCGTGTGTTTCAGGTTGCGGTAGCAGATTCACGCACGCTAACCGTCACTGTCCCAAACACCCATACGCCCGGCTGAAGCGCGAGGAGCCCACGGGCGGCCCCGGGAAATCACACGGAGCCGACAACCAGGCTGTGGCCGAATGGCTGGCGAGGTGAGTAAAACAAACACACACTCGAAGGGCTGGCCAAAAAAACAAAATCAAAATTTCAAACATTCTATGGATTTAACCTGTTTAATTACAATTTTTTTCCCGGACATGAAAATATCCAGATGATGTGCCTTTGAAATAATCAAAAAAAAAATGTGTGTGAAAAATTGTTTTATGGTCGGTCACAATTGTGGGATAATGTGTGTACTGAATTAACATATTTCTGCAGTCAAAATATTGTTACATGTGACCCTGGACCACAAAACCAGTCATAATAAATGTTTCCTTGGAAGTGTTTTATACTTAGTTTTTATTAGTGCTGGTCAATGATTAATCGTATCCAAAATAATAGTTTTTGTGTACATAATATATGTGTGTGTACTGTATATTTATTATGTATATCTAAATACACACATACAGTATATATTGTGAAAATGTTTACATTTGTATATATTTATATTCATATAATTTACATATATGAATATAATATATATATAGTAATATAGTAAATATATATATATTTACAATATAAACGCAACGTATCTTTCTTAAATATGTACATGCATGTGTGTATTTATATTAGTGCTGTCAAATAATTAATCGCACCCAAAATAAGTTTTTGTTTACATAATTTGTGTATACTGTGTATATTTATGTATATATACTGTAAATTAGTGCTGTCAAACGATTTATTGCATCCAAAATAAAAGTTTTTGTTTATATAATATATGTATGTGTACTGTGTATATTATGTATATATAAATACACACTCATACGGTATATATTTTGAAAATATTTACATGTGTATATACATTTATATTATATATATATATATTTAATATATAAACATAACATTTTTCTTAAATATATAAATGCACGTGTTTGTATTTTTATATATATATATATATATATATATATACACAGTACACAGTCACACACATATTATGTAAACAAAAACTTTTATTTTGGATGCGATTGATGGAGTTGCCCAGCACTATTTTTTATTCATCATTTCATGGTTTTAGTTTTGCATTAATGAGCGTGAAGGTCCATCAGCGTGACGGTGTTTGTGTTTGTGTTGTCAGATACTGGCAGATGAGGGAGCAGCGGACGCCCGCGCCGACTAAAGCAAAGACTCCTATTGAGGATCAAGAGCAGCAGGATCCTCTGGACTACCTTCCGTCCGACGAAGGTGAAGAAGAGGAGCAGGACGAAGAGAAGAGCGGCGGTGGAACGGCACGGAGGCGTCTTCAAGAGCAGCGCGAGCGTCTTCACGGCGCACTGGCGCTCATCGAGCTGGCTAACAATCTCTCCGCCTGAGAAACACCAGCGACTTTAAGACCCGCCTGGGTTTATATAAGCTAAATGCACCTTATTTTGCTTCCTGTTGTACCTTTAGGCTGCTATGATGGTAGTGATATCATTATATGAAGAATGTGGTCGTTTTCTCAGCTTGTTAAGGAGATGATGAGACGTCTCGTGTTTGTTTCGTTGTGCACTTTTGTGGAAAGAGCGTTTGTTTCTCTGGGTTTGTGTGTGAGATGTGATTTCAGAGTGTGTGTGTGTGTGTTGAAACAGGGTGCAGTGACTGACCTGCTAAAGATGAAGACTTACTGACGGCAGATGGCATAGTGCTTTTATACATTAGTCCGGTTCGCTTCGTACGCTGTCGTCCATCACATTGGTCATGTTTAATCATGTATTTATTCTCTATTTAAAGCCACCGGCTCAGGCTTTGCAATAACGCTGATAAAACTAACCAGCTTTAAGATGCCGCATTGGTACACGCTTATAAACTAGTGTATAGAGTTGATGGGTAAACCGAAGAAGCACTTACGATATTAATCTACGACTGTTTGCTTACACACTTCCAAAGATCAAAATGAGATTCTGGATCTGAAAATCACTTCGGTGTCTTCGCGATCCGTAACACTAAGTTTTTCTGTTCACGTGCTTCATTCGGTGGTTCGTTCGGATTAATTGATTTCATGGATTTGTTTGGAAACTGGAAGATGTTTGTCATTGGAAACTAATTTTATAACAAATAATATATTCCCCCCCCCAAAATCCTTCAGAAAGCCGTGCACGAACTGATCCGGTCACGACAGCAGAATGTAATCGAGCGTTTTTTTCTTGAGTTGTTCTGTTCGCTGTGCTCAAAGGACTTTGTAAATGTGTAAAGGGCTTCTCCTGATTAGTGTTAGCACTTCAAGTCTTCATTAAACGATATAAATCCCTTCTGGTTGTTGCATTTGTGTTTATTTAAATAAACTACACACGAGAAACTGAAGTCACGTGAAACTGGTTTTTGAGCAGCGAGGGGTTTTTAAATATTGCACTCAATAAAACACTGAAATGCACATGCGTTGTAGATGGCAGAGCATCACTTTTTCTCCGGACGAGTCTCTGAGATGTGAATGCTCTGTTTGTTTTCTGCCGGTTTGACGTTTGATTCTGAGCCGCTGCTGTGAAACGTGATGTAGGAGTAAACCAGAGCAGCCGACATACTGAGAACAAGAGAAACACAGTGTTAGGAAACAGTAGTGATGCACTGGGAATTATGGTGAAAAATTAAAGTTTCCTACCATATATTCAGGCCTATGAAGTTTGTCCATGAGAAGATATAGTCTCCACCAATAAACATGCCGATATACGTCACTGCAACGTTCTGAGAGAAAATACAAAGCTCTATAATCACTTACAAACAATGCTAAATATTTAAAGGTTAGATGTATTACATATATATGACTCTGGAGCACAAAACCAGTCATAAGGGTCATTTTTTCAAAATTGAGATTTATGCATCATCTGAAAGCTGAATAATAATCTTTCCATTGATGTATGGTTTGTTATGATAGGACAATATTTGAAAATCTGGAATCTGAGGGTGCAAAAAAATCATAATATTAATAAAATCACCTTTAGAGTTGTCCAAATGAAGTTCTTAGCAATGCATATTACTAATCAATAATTAAGTTTTGATATATTTACGGTAGGAAATTTACTAAATATCTTCATGGAACATGATCTTAATATCCTAATGATTTTTGGCATAAAAGAGAAATGTATAATTTTGTCCCATACAATGTATTGTTGGCTATTTCTACAAATATAGCTGTTACTTATGACTGCTTTTGTGCTCCAGAGACACATATTATGGAGTATGATAGACTAACTTTATAATATTATATACAGGGTTTCTGCAGGTTTTATGAAGGCAAATTTTTAAGACCCAAGTAAAGAAAATTTAAAGGTCCAAATACATCAATATGGTCTCTAAATGTCAATATCTTATATTGCTAATGCTTAAAAGTTTTAAAATACATCTTTTAACCAATTCTCTATTACTTTTTCTGTCATTTTACAAAAAAATGGCTTCGATCGCACTGCAAAAATGATGTTCTTTCTCTATTTTTGTCTTGTTTTCCAGTGAAAATGCCTGAAGATCCTTATATTAAAACATATTTACTGGAGAAACAAAATGACCTAAGATATGAAGTCTAGTTTTCTGAGAACTTTATCAAAATAAATTGAGTTTATGATTAAAACGAGAACAAATATCTGCCAGTGGAGTCAGAAAAATAACAATTCAAAAGAAAACGAGTGTTTATTCTCTACTGACAAATATATAAATTCATTTTAATTTTTCAGTATTTAATTTTAGATTTTGCTTCTCACATAAATGTCTGTTTAGATATTTGTACTGAAAAACAAGACTAAAATACTGAGTTAGATATTCATTTTTATGCAGTGCATGCAACACTTAATGCCACGACTTTATGAATTCAAGACTTTCTTCTCATTTTAGACCTTTTAAGGCCTTCGTTTGTAGGAAAAAAAGACTTTAAGACCCACAGAAACTCTTTATATAATAAAATATATTATTATAGTGCAATAAATAATAATGAGGATATATATTTAGTGAAGATACTTTAATTGCCCCAACGACTGTGGTAGTTAGTGCCGTGTTATAATAACTGCAGAGGATGATGGAATACATCAAAATAAACCTGAAATGACAAAATACTGGAGTTAAATATATATATATATATATATATATATATATTAGTGCTGTCCAACAATTAATTGCATCCAAAATAAAAGTTTTTGTTTACATGTGTGTATTGTGTATATTTATTATGTATATATAAAAACACACATACAGTATATATTTAAGAAAAATATGTAATGTTTATATATTAAATATATTTATATATATAAATATATACATGTAAATATTTTCTAAATATATACTGTATGTGTGTTTTTATATATACATAATAAATATACACAATACACACATGTAAACAAAAACTTTTATTTTGGATGCAATTAATTGTTGGACAGCACTAATATATATATATATATATATAACTTTTTTTAATCATTAGAAATAAATATATATTTTTAAATAATAATATATATAATTATATATATATGAACCATATATTTTATAATAATAAAATACTAAAAAACATGAGTTGGACTCACCCCATGACACAAGACAATAAAAAATGAAATATGAACATCACAGACATCCATCCTTCAAAGGTTAGAGCCTTAAAACAAGAAGAAAATATTATGAGATATGCTGAACGATGTTGAAATTCTCATTTCTAGTTTCATTTTCTTCATCTTGAAGTTCTCGCTCACCTTCAGTAAATCTCCAGTGTAAGCGCTCACCAGGACCGTCGGGATAATAACGATATAAGCGTTATAATACAAAAGCCCATATTTACCAAGACCCTGAAACGACAGACAATGAAGAGTTCATATGTGTTTGCAGATCTGTGTTTAATCACAAGGGTGTGATGTTCAAGCTGTAAAGTTTACACCTAATGACTTTCAAGTGTGATTAATCACTGTTATTTGATAACACCTAGTCACATTGATATCTGACAGCCTGCTGCAGGAGATATATGATGCATGTGGCAAAGTTCAAAGCTAGTTATTTTCAGAAATCATTCATCATCCATCACTGATAACTCCTGCTGTCATGTACCTCCATCCCCAGTTTCTTCTTGGTGTAAACTCCATTAGCGGCCGTGAAGACGTCGTTTAGCAGAACAAACGTGTATCCTTCTGCGTTGAAGGACAGGTCCGAGCTGAAGCAGTCGGGTCAGAGTTAATAAACACACCTGTGTCTGTGTATATATTATATATATGTGACCCTGGAGCACAAAACCAGTCATTTTTCTGAAATTGAGATTTATGCATCATCTGAAAGCTGAATATAAGCTTTCCATTGATGTATGGTTTGTTATGATAGGACAATATTTGTAAATCTGGAATCTGAGGGTGCAAAAAAATCTAAATATTGAGAAAATCACCTTTAAAGTTGTCCAAATGAAGTTCTTAGCAATGCATATTACTAATCAAAAATTAAGTTTTGATATATTTACGGTAGGAAATTTACTAAATATCTTCATGGAACATGATCTTAATATCCTAATGATTTTTGGCATTAAAGAAAAATGTATAATTTTGACTCATACAATGTATTGTTGTCTATTGCTACAAATATACCTGTGTTACTTATGACTGCTTTTGTGCTCCAGGGTCACATATATATATCATATTATCATGAATGATCTGTGTTCATGTACCTGGCTGCCACCAGAGCACCCAGGACTATAGCCAGAACACTGCACACCAGCGACGGAGCGAAGCTTTTCCTGAAGAGATAAATACAGAAACACACACAGTCTTATTATACAGTCAGTTTAACACGACACTGCGTCACTTTTGGCCCTCTAGCAGTTAAAACGTAAAGCTACAAGTTGCTTGCGGAGGAACACGTGAGTTCTGTGACATTAAATCTCTCTAATAACCAAAGAAAGACAGATATCTGAAAAACATGTTTCAGAGCAGGTAAGAACTGATCGCTGTTGTTTCGACTGCTGACTTTAGACATAACGAATGTCTGCTATTCGTATCAGATAACGGTGGAAACTATAACTTTGCATGACTATTTATAGGCAAGTACAGACCAAAGAAGGAGGTGTTTGAGAGATTGGCAGTTATCAACATAAACATTGTTTTGCGAAGCTAGCAAATGCTACACAAACTATGTTGGTTCGTGTTTTATTACGCATTCTGTTGCTTTACATTTTCGCATGCAATCTCTTTCCATTTCGACCTTCATTTGTTGTGTTTTCAAGCTACATCCACTTCATTTAGCAACAGCCTGACCATCTTTATTTATGGATATGACACACACGCACGGATGAATTATGAAAATATGCAGTTTCCCGGGAAATCTGTCCCGCCCGCCCACACACACACAAATATATATATATTTCCCCAAATATGATTAATGTATTTCAAAACCTAAAAATATTTTAAATATTACAAAAAAAAGGATCAAAAATAAAATTTGCTCTAAAATATATTTATGTAAATATATTTTCCACCAACATATTTTTTGTATATTTTTGAAAATGTTTTTTATAAAATTTAATAATGATAATAATTTGAAATAAATGTATCAAGCCCCCATTATAACACGTGTGAACATTTAACACAACTGTATGACAATAAATAATGAATAATACTATAAGACTGTACATGTATTTTCTTGCCTCTGAAATACAGTTTGGAAATATGAAGGTATATTTTGATTTTTGCCGTATGGGCGACAGCAATAAAATACAAATAATGATATGCTTGCTTACCTTAAGGATTTCAGGTAAGGCAAAAAAAAGGGAGGTTTTATGGTGTACTTGCTCATTATTTACATTTTTGTACAAGAAAGTGATATTGTAGCTTTAAGCATAAAATATTTTCACTAAAAGAAAGTATATACCTCAGTATCCTGGATTCCATAATCATTGTGAGTAAAATGGTGAATTTTCTGAGCACGGTGAACATGGGTAAGCTGAAAAACACAAAACACCAGCTTCATATGAGTTTGTCTGGTTACACTTTACTTGAAGGGGTGTGCATAAGACTGACATGACACATCATGCATATTAAGGATGTTTTTTATGCATGTTTATGACAACTGTCATTAAGTGTCATTCACTCAGTTATGTCATTTTTAATGCAAAGATGACATTATTTGAGATGTCTTTGTTATGGGCTAGGGGTAGGTCAAATAATGGCATCTTTGCATTAAAAATGACATAACTGAGCGAATGACACTTAATGACAGTTGTCATAAACATGCATAAAACCTCGTTCATATTCATGATGAGTCATGTCAGTCTTATGCACACCTCTTCAGGTAAAGTGTTACTGTTTGTTTCTATGTGTTTACCTGAGTTTCTTAGTTCCTCCCAGACCGGTCACGTGATTCCCCACATACAGCAACGGTAAAGGAAATATCTACAGTATAGAAACATAAACAATCATGACAATGCAATAAAAAAATGCACATAATAAATAAATGATAAATTACCTTTCCAGGAATACTTTTGTCAAAGTCCTGAAAATGGATTACTTTGTTCATTTTGGCAACATATAGGATGATGATTGTAGCTGTCATCTATGAATAAACAAAATATTCATCAGAGAACATAACAAAATAACATATTCTGATATTATGTTTGCATAACTGGAGAATATTCTCACCTGCCCAATTCCGAGAAACATAAATGAGGGGAACCTATTAAAATAACACACGTTATGATTATGATTAAGCATAGTTGTTCTTCTAATATGATTCTAATATCACTCACTTGTACTGGGTTAAAATACTTTTATTGACCACGATGATGAAAAACGAGGATAAAGCATAAAAGACGGCGGAGACAAACTTCATGAGTCGCGCGCGTTTAATCTCGTCGTTTAACGTCATGTTTGTTTCGGTTTCTTCAGGCTTGAACTGCCTCAATCCTCACGGTTTTCGCTTCTTTCGCCGGTCTGGAGACTAACATGCTGTGTTAGAGTCTAAAACCAGTCCGGAGAAACGCTGAATAAGTTGCATAATCAAAAGTCAGTTAATAATTCATTAAACGATACGAACTTGAACGAGAACTAACAAGACAAGGGGCGGGGTCTCGGGATGGGCGGGTCTTGGTGGCGCGGAAACGGCCTCTGATTGGTCGAGTTGAATGTGTCAATATTTACTGTGTGCAATAATAGTGCCTCTTATTAAAATAATAATAATTGATGATAACTATATTCACCTTTTAACAAACGCTATACAAATGCATTACAGAACGAGAAAACATGGGAAACAAATAACAGATATATTAAAGAATCACAGAAATAAACAATCATAATTCAGTGAGAAAATAGATGGGTTTGTAAATGAGATATTAAAAGCTGTTAAGAGATGAAATTGCTCAGAGAGACAGGTGACACCTGAAACAGGTGAAACTGGTCAAACTAGTAACTTAGGCTACAGTTAGTAATGTTGTTAATCACGAATCAGGGACGGACTTTAAGGCATTTAAGTAGTATTATAAGCATTATGCATTTCTGTTAAGCTGTTGTTATGTTTTTATGAAAAGCACTGAATAATTATTTTGACTTGTTTCATTCATTATAAGTTTGCTGATGTGTTTTGGGGCTGAAAGACTAAACATTTGATGCTTACAGCATCTTTTTACGATCATATTTATATAGGATTATTTGTATGTCCTGGAAAAGGAACAACTTTGACACATGAAACAATCATTAGTTTGCTAATAATAACATATGTGACCCTGGAGCACAAAACCAGTCATAAGGGTCAATTTTTCTGAAATTAAGATTTATGCATCATCTGAAAACTGAATATAAGCTTTCCATTGATGTATGGTTTGTTATAATAGGACAATATTTGTAAATCTGGAATCTGAGGGTGCAAAAAAATCTAAATATTGAGAAAATCATCTTTAAAGTTGTTCAAATGAAGTTCTTAGCAATGCATATTACTAATCAAAAATTAAGTTTTGATATATTTACGGTAGGAAATTTACAAAATATCTTCATGGAACATGATCTTAATATCATAATGATTTTTGTCATAAAAGAAAAATGTATAATTTTGACCCATACAATGTATTGTTGTCTATTGCTACAAATATACCTGTGTTACTGATGACTCTTTTGTGCTGCAGGAACACATATAGTGTTTGCTGTAGTGTAAATAAGTTCTGTCTGTTCGTGAATCCTTCACTAGATGGCGCCAGATGCTCAGAAATCACCGCTATGCCCTTCTGCACTACACAGCATGTGGTGTTCACTATATAGGGACTAGGGAACGAGTTAGTGATTGTGAACAAGTGTTATTCTCCGAACAACAGTGTAAAAGTCCAACAAAGGAAGAAAGTAATAAAAAAAAAAAAAAAAAAAGATTCTGGGGCCAGTTTTAGGCAATGTACTATGCTCTTAACAACTAGTTTGACCAGCTAGCAATAGACAAGATTTATTTATTTATTTATTTAGTTCCATCACATATAAGTACAAGACAAAAAGTACAAGGCAGATATAAAGCAATGTACAGTTTAAAGCATGTAAGACAGAATAACAACAACAAAACATAAAACGAACATAAATATAAATATGGGGGGGATAATAGACAAGGGGTAATCTTACTTAAATTATTAAAGAAAGAAAAAAACAAGACTAATTTTTGATCACGTGACTCGTGCAGACGCTGTCATTAAACACTGAGCCTGCGTCCCAGTGTGCACACTACCCATCCTAAATTCTGTGTGATAGTAATAATTGTCAATAATATTTAGGGCAGATAGGGTGGGTAGTAGTGATGGGAGAAACGAACCTTTTTAAAGCTTTGAATCAATTGAACCGATTGCTAGTGATTGTGAAAGTGTGTAAATGCAGCAAAAACTCAGGCTAAATCATGCATAAAAACAGCTTTTAAAAACCCATTGCAAATGTTTAAATACATTGAATGCAATAAAAAAAAGATAAAATACCATTAAATATGAAGTGTCTGTATAATATGTGCTTTTTAAAATATTTCATATTAATTCGTGACAGACTGAGAAACACAGCCCTCCTCTCGCCAGTATTTTGCTCGCTAATGTCCAATCCTTGGAAAATAAGATGGACGATCTTAGAGCCAGGACAAGTTTCCAACGGCACATTAGGGACTGTAACATCCTTTGTTTGTCTGAAACATGGCTCACTCCCTCGGTCCCGGTGTTGTGTAATATTCGGTTCCTGTGAAAAACTGTTCCAGTGGGTGGAGTTTACTTGAATAGTCATTAGTTCCGCTGTTGTGGGCGTGTCCTTGAAACAACGCCAAACGAATGGAACTGAAAATATTAGTGCATGCTCCTCAAATTGCTACGTGTTTAATGGATTATTTCGAAAAGTATCAATGTTCAGCATTAAAGCATTAACTGCAACAGTGTCTAAATAATACACAGTTTGTGTAATAATATGACAAATCGTCTATAAGCTGTTTTGCCTGATTGATTACAGGAACACAGCAAAACAAACAATAAGTGAATAACTTATGCTAACCTAGGCTAATATAGTTTTTCTTTTTGACGTGTTTAGCTTTTATATATTTCATTTGTGGGGCTTTAATTAATGTATTTATTTATTTCAATAGATTAGCCTACCTAGTTGTGATTGGTGACTAGTACTGCAGTGTGTATACAACAATGCCTGAAACAAGCTTTTACAAATGTATCTGTGGCCTAATAAAATGAATATAATCTAGTCTGGTGTGAGTATCCTGTGCTGTTCTTTCTTTCTTTCATCATATTCTTCTTTTATTTTTATTTTTAATAGCCAGTATTTCCCAGCCTCCACAGCCGCATTAGTATCTTTATCAACACCAAACTACAAATATTCATTTTTCTCATATTGTATCATGTAAATTATAATTAAAGTCACACACGTAAATGCATGTTTACTTCTGTCTGTCACATATTTTCTTCTATTATTATTTTATTTTAAGTAAAAAAAAAATAAAAATCTTTCCACATACCTGTTTGGGAATAACCAATCTCCAAGTAGCCTATAATAGATTATAATATAAAGGTATACGTCCACCCAAGATGAAAACTCTGTCATCATTTACTCACCTGTTTGAAACCAGTGTGAACAAAACAGCATTGACACATTTTTCAAAGTATCTTCTACAGAAGAATGAGTCATACAACACTGAAACAAATGAGAGTGAGTTCATTTTTATTTTTGAATGAATTGTCCCTTTAAAATGGACCTACAAAAGCATGTCATGTTTCCCTTAATTGTATTTAGTTAACAGTCAAATACAGAGCATTGCTTAACGGTTTAGAGAATCTGAGAAATTACTACTAATAATGTTATAATAATAAATATCATATATAATCATACATTGTGTCTGTTCTTTGACCATACAGTATGTTGCACAGAAAAACAATCTCTTTCATGTCATATGTTTAAAAATGGTGTGAAAACATCCACAATGTCATGATCCTAGTGTTGTGTTCAGAAGTCAGAAAGAGCTTTATTACCAAGTATGTTTACACACACAAGGAATTTGACTCGGCGACAGGAGCTTCAAAGAAGAAAGTACGGATAGTGCAGCATACAGATATACATAGGAATCATGTTGAACATTTGAAAATCTGTTAAACATTTTTGAATAAGATTTTCAAATGTTAATCACATTCTACAACAATGAAACCGAAATGTTTTTGTCAGCCAAACTCTGTTCTCCTGTCTCCTCCTGAGATTTGTATCTTCTGAGGTTAATTTAAAGTTAATATTTCAATAATTTTAACACTTTCGTGTTGACAGTTCTCTGATATGGGTTCATTTTAACATGACAAATAAATAGGTCAACAAATAATATGTTATCTTTTTTAGTAAGTGTTTTATTTTGACTGTTTATATAAAAATGCTACTCAAAACATTATGTTGTAGAGTATATAAATATTAGTTACATTAAATGTTACTATGACAAGTACAGAAGTAATTGCTTTATGAATATAACTCAAATTGAAAAGACAAGGGAAATTGTGTGAAAGTATGTGTATGTGGAATGAAGCAATGCAAAATTAAGTCAGTGTGTGGTGTCTGAGATAATTATTAAAACAGGGCCGTGGCACTCAATGAAAACAGCCTCCATGTTCAGTTCACACAATGATCAGCTACCAGTGACTTAAACTCCACATCCAGTCTGAAACAAGACAATGACTTTACATGATGATGAATATATGTGGAAGCATCACAAAAGCAAATCAAGGCCATATTATGACACTATTGATGATGACATATGTATGATTTCTTATCCAAATTTAAAAATAATATTCTTGGAGTAGCTGCTGACCTAGAGGTGTCTTGATGCCCAAGAAGACTGTGCCATCACAATAATGCTTTAAGGTTTATGCACTGTATTATATAATCAATTACAAATTATAATGATTACAATATTAACATTTTAACTACAAGAAAACATTTCTCAGTAGGCATGTAGCTTATGTAGGTAACAGAAACATATACAAAATAAACAAGGGTTTATGAATGACACAGGATACTCACACCAGACTAGATTATATTCATTTTATTAGGCCACAGATACATTTGTAAAAGCTTGTTTCAGGCATTGTTGTATACACACTGCAGTACTAGTCACCAATCACAACTAGGTAGGCTAATCTATTGAAATAAATAAATACATTAATTGAAGCCCCACAAATGAAATATATAAAAGCTAAACACGTCAAAAAGAAAAACTATATTAGCCTAGGTTAGCATAAGTTATTCACTTATTGTTTGTTTTGCTGTGTTCCTGTAATCAATCAGGCAAAACAGCTTATAGACGATTTGTCATATTATTACACAAACTATGTATTATTTAGACACTGTTGCAGTTAATGCTTTAATGCTGAACATTGATACTTCATTACCTTTTCGAAATAATCCATTAAACACGTAGCAATTTGAGGAGCATGCACTAATATTTTCAGTTCCATTCGTTTGTCGTTGTTTCAAGGACACGCCCACAACAGGGGAACTAATGACTATTCAAGTAAACTCCACCCACTGGAACAGTTTTTCACAGGAACCGAATATTACACAACACCGGGACCGCTGTAACACCGTCTGATAACTTTTCTGTTTTACGGATGGACAGAACAGCCGAGGCCAGAAAAATCAAGGGTGGTGGAGTGTGTTTCATGATTAACAAGAAATGGTGCCACCCCAGGAATATCTCCATTCTGTCGCGTTCCTGCTCGCCTCATCTGGAACATCTCTCCATTATCTGCCGCCCATTCTATTTACCCCGTGAGTTCTCCGCGGTCATCGCTACTGCCGTTTATATTCCACCTCAGGCAGACACGAGCTTGGCTTTGTCCAAACTCCACGAGGAGCTCAGCGGCTACATCAACAAACACCCTGACGCTGCCTCTATCTTCGCAGGGGACTTTAACAAAGCCAACCTCAGGAAGGTCATGCCGAACTTCCATCAGCATGTATCCTGTCCAACTAGAGGACCGAATACACTGGATCACTGCTACACTCAGTTCAAGAATGCCTATAAAGCTCATCCCTGCCGGCTTTTGGTAAATCGGACCACGCGGCCATTTTCCTCACACCGGAATATATACAAAGGATCGTTCAGGAATCCCCGGGGGTGAGGGAAGTGACGCGCTGGTCCTCCCACTCTGAAGCTATGCTACAGGCGTCTCTTGATGACGTCGACTGGGACATGTTCCGGGCAAGTTCAGCTGACGTCAACGAGTTCACGGATGTAGCACTAAGCTTTGTTTACATGCTAACCGACCAAGCCACTGAAACGGTAACAATAAGGACATTCTCTAATCAGAAACTGTGGGTGGACAGAACAATCCGGGCTGCGGTTAACCAACGCACTGCCGCATACAATGGTCTTTTGTCAGGAAACATGAGCGAGTACAAAGCATCATGTTATGCTCTCCGACGGGCAGTTAGAGCTGCTAAACTCCGATACAGAGAGAGAATTGAGTCACATTTTCAGCTCAATGACTCTCGACGCATGTGGCAGGGACTGAAGACCATCTGTTCCTCTAGAAATAACCCCTCCGCCGAGGTGAGAGCAGATCCATTGCTGGCCGAAGAGCTAAACACCTTCTACGGCCGCTTTGAACGCAACGGCGGCGCGACTCTGCCGATCAGCGCGTCAGGAAGCAGCAGACAGAGCAGCGATGAACATGTTATCACCGTGTCGGAGGACGAGGTTCGGAGAGAATTAAGGAGAGTAAACATCAGGAAAGCTGCCGGACCTGATGGGATTACCGGCCACGTTCTGAGATCGTGCGCCGATCAGCTTGCTGGTTTGTTTACTTCCATCTTTAATGAGTCCCTTGCTACCTCTGTGATTCCCACCTCATTTAAGAAATCTGTCATCATCCCTGTGCCTAAGAACAGTAAACCCTCTTGCCTGAATGACTATCGTCCAGTTGCCCTCACATCAACAGTCATGAAGGTTTTTGAGAGACTTTTAAAGAAACACATATGCTCCTCCATCCCTGCTACCTTGGACCCTCTTCAGTTTGCCTATCGCCCAAATAGGTCTACTGATGATGCCATCTCTCAGGTACTGCACTCCTCCCTCACACATATTGACAAAAATGGCAACTATGTCAGACTGCTATTCATTGACTATAGCTCAGCTTTCAATACTATAGTCCCCACCAAGCTAGCTGCCAAACGCTCAGACCTCGGCCTAGACACTACACTACATGACTGGATCCAAGACTTCCTCACCGGCAGACCACAAGTGGTGAAAATGGGCCAGTTCACCTCCAACTCCATCACCCTGAATGTAGGAGCCCCGCAGGGCTGCGTTCTGAGTCCCCTGCTCTACTCTCTCTACATACACGACTGTGTGTCCTCTCACAGCTCCACTTCTATTGTTAAATTTGCTGATGATACTGTGGTTCTGGGCCTCATTTCCAACAATGATGAGACCGCATACTTGGGTGAGGTAGAGAGACTTACATCATGGTGCCAGGACAACTGTCTCTCTCTGAACGTGAGCAAAACTAAAGAGCTGATTGTAGACTTCAGGAAGAGACAGCAGCGGCCCTACACTCCTCTCATGATCAGCGGGACCCCTGTGGAGAGGGTGAGCAGCTTCAAGTACCTCGGTGTAAACATCTCCGAGGACCTGACTTGGACTACACACATTCAAACACAGGTCAAGAAAGCCAGGCAAAGACTGTACCATCTGCGACAGCTGAGGAAATTCAGGGTCTCACCAGCAATCCTGAAAACTTTCTATTCAGGGGCCATAGAAAGTGTATTGACTCAGTGCATCTCAGTGTGGTACAGTAACTCAGTGCATCTCAGTGTGGTACAGTAACTCAGTGCATCTCAGTGTGGTACAGTGACGCCACAGATCAGGACTGCAAAGCTCTGCAGAGAGTCGTGCGCTTAGCTGAGCGCATCTCTGGGTCTGCCCTCCCCTCTCTGCAGGACATCTACCTGAAGCGCTGCAAAAGCAGAGCTGCAAAAATAATCAAGGACTCAAATCACCCCGGAAACCGTCTTTTCATCTCACTGCCATCGGGCAAGCGCTTCAGAAGTGTGATGGCAAAAACTGAGAGACTGAGGAGGAGCTTCTACCCTCAGGCCATCAGGCTCCTAAACTCAGTCTCATAACATCTACAGGACTCAATTTAATAGACTGTAAAAAACACCCATCATTCTCCATCATCCGCATTGCTGCTATGTGTACATACCTGGTACAACCTGTTTGCACATTCATCTTGCACATCCCTGTTTATATTAATATTTATTAAATCCACAGTAGACTGTATTGCACATTTTACTCCTTATTTTATTTTATTGTTTTTTTACTTATTTTTCTTATTTTTTTTATTTTTTTTTTATCTTATTCCTACCTATATTTAAATATATGCTCCTGTGTTATGTATCATCTTTTATTTTTTTGCACTGTCCATTGAGCAGACCTGTCCTGACCTACATTTCACTACTGATTATACCCTGTATGATTGTGTATGTGACAAATAAACAAGAACCTTGAACCTTTGCAGGGCTTGCTTTGTTTGTTTTATGGCCAGCTTGTATATAGAGGCCTGTAAGAGACCATTAACTACTTCTCATCCTTTTAATTACACACGTCTCGTTTAAAAATGTGTAAAACTGATCTGAGATCAGGTAAAAGCTGAGACGCTGGTTCAATGTCTCGCCGCTGGGGGGGGAGGGTCTCAATGAAGTTCCTTGATTCATGGGTTCACAGAGTTCGAAAAAGTTATGACGTAATGAAGCCTCGTTTACTGAAACCACGTGACTTCGGCAGCTTGACACGCGCTCCGAGCTTCATGAAGCAGTGCTTGTAAAGCGCTCATCACCAGTGACGCAGGCGGAGACACTTAACTCAGACATGTTCGTCTTCCCACATCAATTACTCATCTTAAAGGGACGGTTGACCCAAAAATGACAAGCCTGGTTACTCCTCCACCCTCATGTCGGTCCAAACCTGTATTAGTGAGTAAATCATGACGGAATTTTCATTGTTGGGTGAATTAACCCTTTAATATGACATTTAATGAATGAATGAAAAGTAGTCTCAGACTTTTGGACCCCATTTTCATCACAGCTCTGCTTCCATCAGTATGTTATATAAAGTGTGCACAAAACAAAAATAAGGACATTAAAATAGGGTTTTTAATAACACAAATGTGTTAAATGGAAGTAATTGTTTTGTTCAGTTGTGCAGATATGCTTGCAGCTCATGAAAAGCTCAGTTTCTCCGTTACAGAACTGTTTTGTTAGCTAATAAATCCAGCAGTATTCATTCACTTATTATGTGAGTCAATCAATGAGAAATCCAGCGTTCTCATTGGTGGAGGGATGAGTGGGCGGAGTCTACATCAGTCATTCAATGAGAAATCCAGCGTTCTCATTGGCGGAGGGGTGAGTGGGCGGAGTCTACATCAGTCAATCAATGAGAAATCCAGCGTTCTCATTGGTGGAGGGGCGAGTGGGCGGAGTCTACATCAGTCAATCAATGAGAAATCCAGCGTTCTCATTGGTGGAGGGGCGAGTGGGCGGAGTCTACATCAGTCAATCAATGAGAAACCCAGCGTTCTCATTGGCGGAGGGGTGAGGGGGCGGAGTCTACATCAGTCAATCAATGAGAAACCCAGCGTTCTCATTGGCGGAGGAGTGAGTGGGCGGAGTCTACATCAGTCAATCAATGAGAAATCCAGCGTTCTCATTGGTGGAGGGGCGAGTGGGCGGAGTCTACATCAGTCAATCAATGAGAAATCCAGCGTTCTCATTGGTGGAGGGATGAGTGGGTGGTGTCTACACCAATTAATCAATGAGAATGTGATCAGGTGTTTGGCTCTATATCTCTGGCCAAAACAGACCAGTATTTATCTTTTTGTTTATTATATAATTATAAAAAAAAATTAAAAACTTGCTATGTGTACTGCGTTAGTCTGAGACTTGTTATTGCACTTGCGTATCATTGCTCTTTTGTTGATTTTGATTGCTTCTTTTGTCCTCATTTGTAAGTCGCTTTGGATAAAAGCATCTGCTAAATGACTAAATGTAAATGTATGTAAAAATAAGACTTAAATACAGCATCTGAGAAGTGTTCAGAATATAAAAGTCTAATGCTCTAATGTTTTTGTTTGATTGACTTGTGTTTTACACAGCCTACCTTCCTAATTGCTCATCAAATCATGTAAACTTACTAATGTACATCATTTCATTTGTTTGAGTTCATGTGATAAAACAACCAACATACAGCCAAAACTGAAAAAAATGCATTTTATTGCATTAAAAAGCAGAGCATACAAAGATTATATACAGTATATTGTAGTAAAAATTTTTTTAAAACATGCAATCCAACAAGCGCTGAAACTGCCGGTAGATTAATGCATTATAAGACAGATGATGATGTTCATTCAGTCTTCGCTTGAGTCTGTTTGGGTTTACAATGCTTCTCGAGTTTCTTCAAGTGTTTCAAGACTTTGCGATCAGCACAGATCCACTTGTTTCTGATCCGTAATCTGTAGAGCAGTAAACACAGTTAATGCAGGAGCACAGGACTGGTTTGTGTTTGTGTTTGTGTGTTAAACACTCACATCACTGCATCGATGTCACAGACTCCAGATTTGCTCTGAAACTCATGCTTGGACACCATACACAGCTTGTCCCGAGGGATGTTCTTTGAAACTCTCACACAACAACTGGGAATGGCATCCACTGCAACAAAAGCAACATCTGCTATTGAATGAGAGTTAAAGCTTCTAACAAAAGCACACATCTTCCTGTAGGATGTTTTGAGCCCAGAAAACAAGAAGGGCAGAGACAGACAAGTCTTCAATTATAGGGCATGCTTGATGTTCTCATGCGTGTCACGACAATGTCCCTGCTGTCCACATTGACTCACCTTCTATTCAAGCTGCTTTATAGGTATGTGTGTCTGTGGCAATCAAACACATGACTTTACTGACACCGTTCTGACTTACAGGAGCATACAGGAGCTGTAGCATGGGCTCCAGTCCCAGGGAATGCATGAGCTGTACTTTGCTAATCTGGCATTTCTGGTCAAAAATGACCGGCCTTTTAAAAATTGCTTGTAAATCAGTCATTATGCTTTTTAATAATGATTGATCTGAGTTCATGCACTTCAGTTTTTGAGTGAAAAGGCATTATTTGTCGATGGTTTTGGCTCAAAAACTGAGGTGCGTGAGCTCAAATCAATGAAGCGTACGATAAATCAAAAATCCTCTCCGAGTCAAAATGACTGGAACACGTGAAGCTCGTTTCTGCCATGGAAAAAAAATAAGTTAATTAAAAATTAAATAAAAATAGTATTAAGAGTTGAGTTAAATAGTAAAAGAGTTAATTGTGATTTATTTTTGTTTTGTTTTTATCTCAATTCTGACTATTTTCTCATAGTTTTGAGGCAAAAAGTTGTAATTGTGAGTAAAAAAGTTGCAATTACCTTAATTTTTATAAACTACAATATAAATTATTTACAATATAAGTATTGAGATATAAACTCAGCAGAATTGCATGACTTTTATGCAGAATTGCAAGATATAAACTCATGACGTATGAGAAAAAAGTTATGACTGCGTTTGCAGTTTTTTTATTATTATTATTATTTTATTTTTTCTGCCATGAAGTAAAAATAAAAATGTAATTTTTTATTTCACAGTTCTGACTTTTTTCTGACTGAGTTTATATCTTGCAATTCTGAGACAAAAACTCAGAATTAAGATAAAAAGTTGCAAGGGTTAATTCAAAATGTGCACATTGTATTAATGTAATCAACACTGAAGTGAATTGAGCTGAATAACAATACTTGTGTTTTTAGACAATACAGAATCTGTATTGTATGAAGCGTTATAGAAATAAATGTGACTTTAGGTAAAAGCAGCAAATGCATAACCCTAAATTGCACTAACCTAAACATTTAATAAAAGTCAGTATTACATTTTGCAATTTGCATCAACAATAGAAAGTGGTAAAGATGATCCTGATGTGAGATGTGTTTGATTCTGACCTTCAGTGCTGGTGAGGATGATGATGGTGACGCAGAACAGCAGCAGCACAGACGTTGCTCTGAGCTCCATGGTTGAACAGCATTGAATGTGAATGAACAGAGAGAAGCTGATTTAAAGCCATGCGTGCGAGTCCCGTTCCGCCCTCATCGCCCGGCCTGCCCAGACTCATCACACCAAAGAAAACACTTTTACAAATGGGTTATGAAATCTCTTTTGTAGCAGATGAAATATTCCCCGCAGCGCCTCATTCAGGTGAATGTGAAGGAGGTGATGCGTGACACTGATGTGTTGATTTATGTTGTTCGTTACGGTCAGATGCGTGTCACTAGGTGTGTTCAGTCAGTGCATCGGATGTTCAAGCTTGTCTGTTTTACTTTCTTTCCTGATCTTGTTACAGGAGCAAAGTTTCATCCTTGACTTTACAAGAAATCCCATTTATTATAAAATGATAGTCATATTCAGTGCAGAAATTGGCTTTGCCACAGAAGAGTGAGTCATCTAAACGGATCAATTAACTGATATATTATAAATAGTTGAATTGAGTTTCTGAGTTTACATTTTGCAATTTGTGTTTTTTGTATTTATGCCACGAAATAAAAATAAAACAGTTAACTTTTTATCTTACAATTCTGACTTTTTTTTGCGTACAATTCTGAGAAAAAAAGTCAGAATTTATATACATACAGTCAGGTCCATAAATATTGGGACATCGACACAATTCTAACATTTTTGGCTCTATACACCACCACAATGGATTTCAAATGAAACAAACAAGATGTGCTTTAACTGCAGACTGTCAGCTTTAATTTGAGGGTATTTACATCCAAATCAGGTGAACGGTGTAGGAATTAAACAGTTTGCATATGTGCCTCCCACTTGTTAAGGGACCAAAAGTAATGGGACAGAATAATAATCATAAATCAAACTTTCACTTTTTAATACTTGGTTGCAAATCCTTTGCAGTCAATTACAGCCTGAAGTCTGGAACGCATAGACATCAGCAGACGCTGGGTTTCATCCCTGGTGATGCTCTGCCAGGCCTCTACTGCAACCGTCTTCAGTTCCTGCTTGTTCTTAGGGCATTTTCCCTTCAGTTTTGTCTTCAGCAAGTGAAATGCATGCTCAATCGGATTCAGGTCAGGTGATTGACTTGGCCATTGCATAACAGTCCACTTCTTTCCCTTCAAAAACTCTTTGGTTGCTTTTGCAGTATGCTTTGGGTCATTGTCCATCTGCACTGTGAAGCGCCGTCCAATGAGTTCTGAAGCATTTGGCTGAATATGAGCAGGTAATATTGCCCGAAACACTTCAGAATTCATCCTGCTGCTTTTGTCAGCAGTCACATCATCAATAAATACAAGAGAACCAGTTCCACTGGCAGCCATACATGCCCATGCCATGACACTACAACCACCATGCTTCACTGATGAGGTGATATGCTTAGGATGATATGCCTGAATCCGATTGAGCATGCATTTCACTTGCTGAAGACAAAACTGAAGGGAAAATGCCCCAAGAACAAGCAGGAACTGAAGACGGTTGCAGTAGAGGCCTGGCAGAGCATCACCAGGGATGAAACCCAGCGTCTGCTGATGTCTATGCGTTCCAGACTTCAGGCTGTAATTGACTGCAAAGGATTTGCAACCAAGTATTAAAAAGTTTGATTTATGATTATTATTCTGTCCCATTACTTTTGGTCCCTTAACAAGTGGGAGGCACATATGCAAACTGTTGTAATTCCTACACCGTTCACCTGATTTGGATGTAAATACCCTCAAATTAAAGCTGACAGTCTGCAGTTAAAGCACATCTTGTTCGTTTCATTTCCATTGTGAAATCCATTGTGGTGGTGTATAGAGCCAAACATGTTAGAATTGTGTCGATGTCCCAATATTTATGGACCTGACTGTATATATATATTTAAATGTGTGTGAGTGTGTGTATGTATATATATATATATATATATATATATATATATATATATATATAAAACAAAGACTATTGAAAATTGTTAACTATTAATAATTAAAACAATTATTTGTGAAATTTGTGCAGTTTTTGAGTGAAGATTGTTTACATGCACACCAGTTTTTATATGATTTATTATATATAATTTGAAAATATTTGAAAATAATATATATATATATATATATATATATTACAACTATTTGTAAATGAATATATAAGCTATATGATAATATATAATATAATATATAAAAATATTATATATTAAAAATTAAAAAATATTTATTTATTTTTGTCTGTAGTAACAATTATCATCAGCACTGTTATTATTATTGTTATTATTATTATTATCATCATCACCATCTTCATCATTATTATTATTATTATCACCATCATCATTATCATTATTATTATTATCATCATTATTGTTATTGTTGATTGCAACGGTGTGGCACAGTTTGGCTTTAACTCTTTCATGTGCTTCTGTCACTTTCCTTTTCTTTTGTATGCAGCTCTTCCTCTGGTTTTCTGTCACCTGTGGTAAATCATCTGAATGCCTTTGGTTTCCAGGTTTTACTGTGATTAAAGCGTAAAGCTAAATACCGTGTATACTTAATTCATCTTTAATTTCAAACCTGATCTGCAGGATCTGTCAGACTCAGAAACACACTTGGAGGATCTGCAGGATCTTCCAGAAAGGCCACAGTCTGCTTTGGGCTGAAGATTATATGTTAGCTGGTAATTACTCTCAGAAAATCTCTGCATTATCATCACACAAAGGCAGAAACGGGTCACACAGCTTCTGAGGCAATAAACTCAAACCAAAGCCCTTGAAATAACACAGGAGTCAAACAGATTGACTTTGACGTCCGTTTACTACATACAGTATTTACACAGACAGCGCTGAGCGGAGCAACACGTGTGAATGAAGGAGCTACAGACGCGGATCGCATCAGAAGGGTCTTGGTCTCCGAGTGGCCAGATTGAGCAAACGCAGCAGCATTTCTCCAGAAACACCCTTCAGAGCCACGCCGTCTTCAGACTGATGAGAGCCCACGTCTTCAGAGCAATCTGGATCCAGAACACAGCTCTCTGGAAGACAGAAAACATGCATTAGGCACAAATACCTGTCGTAGTGAGATGTGCAGAGCTTGAGAGTTAAAGGAGATGTTTGTGTGTAATGATGGGATGTTCTGCTCACCCGAGTCGCAGCAGACGCCTGGAGCCGCGCATCGGCCCCGGGCCCCGCAGGACCTCCCGCCCGTCTCACAGGGGCCCGGCTGCAGATTCTCCTCCATGCAGCTCAGCGTCTCTGGAGACCCGAGCAGACAACCCAGACCGGCCCCACAGCAGATACTGGGGCCCAAACAACGGCCCAGATTCCCCGGACCACACGCCGGACACTACACACACACACACACACACACACACACACACACACACACACACACACACACAGTGAGACAGAGAAACACACACACACACGCACACACACACACACGCACACACACACACACACACACACACCCGCCCACACACACACACACACACACACACACAGTGAGACAGAGAAACACACACACACACACACACACACACACACACACTCACACACACACACACACACACACACACACACACACACACACACACACACACACACACACACACACACACACACACACACACACACACACACACACACACACTCACTCTCACACACACACACACACACACACACACACACACACACACACACACAGAGACAGACAGAGAAACACACACACACACACACACACACACACACACACACACACACACAGAGAGAGAAACACACACACACAGTGAGACAGAGAAACACACACACACATACACACACACACACACACACACACAGACAGAGAGAAACACACACACACACACACACACACACACACACACACACACACACACACACACACACAGTGAGACAGAGAAACACACACACACACACACACACACACACACTTCATCAGTACAGTCTATTCATTAACATATAGAGATTATTCAAAAGATGATTCATGATTAAAATGGGACAGTTGATATAATTAGCACAACTGTACAATTTTCATAAACATTTGTAATAATGTTAAAAATGAAAATGTATGTATTTTCATTTTAAGATTACAATATCTAAATGCATGATGATATAAATGCCATGTTGAGTAGATATTGTATTAATAGTTATTTTATTTTTGGTAATTTATTTACATTTTTTAATGTTAGTTTGCTCAAATAGCAAATCACTATTTGAAATAAACATAAAAAACAGACAAAATTAAAACTGTGTTCGCGTATTTGAAATCATTCTTATTTTAGTATTATTGAGGTACTATTATTGTTTTTATTAATATTTTGAATTAAATTTGAGTTTTAGTACATCAACTTAAAATGAAAATGAAGAATAAGGTTTTTTATTTTTCTCTTATCGTTTATTTTATTTCAAGTAATGAAAATAGTTTTAATCTTTTTTAAAATATATTTTTAGTTTTTATTTTGTGTTTTAGTTTTTTTTA
The DNA here is from genome assembly GCA_023376895.1 of Aspiorhynchus laticeps. Taxonomy (NCBI): domain Eukaryota; kingdom Metazoa; phylum Chordata; class Actinopteri; order Cypriniformes; family Cyprinidae; genus Aspiorhynchus; species Aspiorhynchus laticeps. Next base: position 38,055,199 of record CM041804.1, on the reverse strand, counting down.
AATATGTCTTTATATGTGTTTTTATACATTTTTATTTCAGTTTTAGTCATTTTAATGCATCTAGTTAAATATATATGAGAAATGTTCCAACTAGCTGAAATAAATGAAGTGTATTTTTTATATAATTTATTCTATTTCAGTTAACATTTATTTTATTTCAAGTAACAAAAATGTTTTTTATGGTTTCAGTTTTAGTTGGAAATACACATGAAACATAAAACTACAACAGACACAGTGTAATACTTATTCAACATGAAATATTGATAAATATTTTGTTGCTAATAGTGCATATAACATGCAGTATTAGCAACAACATATTAATTTATTTATATTGTTTATGCAGTGATGAATATTATGAATGTTTCAGCTTATTTAAATGAAACACAGTGTGAATGTTTAGCAGATGAACTTGAAATGAAACACATTCTGAATTCTCTCAAACTGCTTATAAAGCTGCAGTTAATATCCCCAATATTGCTGATGATGAAGATGATGAAGAAGAGGATGCTAATGATGAAGATGATGCTGATGATGCTGATGATGAAGATGATGCTGATGATGAAGATGATGATGCTAATGATGCTGATGATGAAGATGATGCTGATGATGCTGAAAATGAAGTTGATGCTGATGATGCTGAAGATGATGCTGAAGATGACGAAGATGATGCTGAAGATGACGAAGATGATGCTGATGATGAAGATGATGCTGATGAAGATGATGAAGATGATGCTGATGATGCTGATGAAGATGATGCTGATGATGCTGATGAAGATGATGAAGATGATGCTGATGATGCTGATGAAGATGATGCTGATGCTGCTGCTGATGAAGATGATGCTGATGATGCTGATGAAGTTGATGCTGATGATGCTGATGAAGATGATGAAGATGATGCTGATGAAGATGATGCTGATGATGCTGATGAAGATGATGCTGATGATGCTGATGAAGATGATGCTGATGATGCTGATGAAGATGATGCTAATGATGCTGAAGATGCTGATGATGAAGATGCTGGTCTGTACCTGTCTGACGGGCTCTGGCTGGGATCTCTTGCCTCCTCGAGGGCAGTTCTGGATGTAGCAGGCGGATGAGAGCGTGGAGAGCGCCAGCAGACAGAGGACACACGCGGGCAGCAGAGAGTCTGACATCTCGACACACACTGATGCTCTGATGCTCTCAGACGCTTATATAGAGCTGCAGCATCAGCACCAGCGGAGCTCCTCCTCATCCAGCCATCAGTCTCACTCTTACAGCTGCATTACTGTTTTCCTCAACTGCTTACACACTAAATCAAAAAGTTTTTTTCAAAACTTTACACACAAATTGCACACAAAATGCATAATGCATCACATCTCTTGCAAAATGAAGCACTGCATTCAAAATATCACAAACACATCTCAAACACCTTTGCCATAATATTACAGTTTTTTCAAAATGCTTACACACAGTTTTTGAAACTATGGCTCCATTTCTCAAAACACACACACAAAATCACAAAACACACACACAAAATCACAAAACACCACACACAACATACAAAACACACACACAACATACAAAACACCACACACACATCATACAAAACACACACACAACATACAAAACACCACACACAACATACAAAACACACACACAACATACAAAACACTACACACAACATACAAAACACTACACACATCATACAAAACACACACACACAACATACAAAACACACACACAACATACAAAACACACACACATCATACAAAACACACACACAACATACAAAACACACACACAACATACAAAACACACACACAACATACAAAACACTACACACAACATACAAAACACACACACAACATACAAAACACACACACAACATACAAAACACCACACACAACATACAAAACACACACACAACATACAAAACACTACACACAACATACAAAACACTACACACAACATACAAAACACACACACAACATACAAAACACCACACACAACATACAAAACACTACACACAACATACAAAACACACACACATCATACAAAACACACACACATCATACAAAACACCACACACAACATACAAAACACTACACACAACATACAAAACACTACACACAACATACAAAACACTACACACAACATACAAAACACTACACACAACATACAAAACACACACACAACATACAAAACACTACACACAACATACAAAACACTACACACAACATACAAAACACTACACACAACATACAAAACACCACACACAACATACAAAACACTACACACAACATACAAAACACTACACACAACATACAAAACACCACACACAACATACAAAACACTACACACAACATACAAAACACCACACACAACATACAAAACACTACACACAACATACAAAACACTACACACAACATACAAAACACTACACACAACATACAAAACACACACACAACATACAAAACACTACACACATCATACAAAACACTACACACAACATACAAAACACTACACACAACATACAAAACACACACACAACATACAAAACACTACACACAACATACAAAACACTACACACAACATACAAAACACTACACACAACATACAAAACACCACACACAACATACAAAACACTACACACAACATACAAAACACTACACACAACATACAAAACACCACACACAACATACAAAACACTACACACAACATACAAAACACCACACACAACATACAAAACACTACACACAACATACAAAACACACACACAACATACAAAACACTACACACAACATACAAAACACTACACACAACATACAAAACACACACACATCATACAAAACACCACACACAACATACAAAACACACACACAACATACAAAACACACACACAACATACAAAACACACACACAACATACAAAACACACACACACAACATACAAAACACACACACACACACAACATACAAAACACACACACACACAACATACAAAACACACACACAACATACAAAACACACACACAACATACAAAACACACACACAACATACAAAACTCCACACACACATCTTGCAAAAGCAAAAACGTCTTTGAAAACTGTTTTAACTCTTCTAAAAATGGTATTTTGTCAGTAACTCTACACACAAACATACAATAATTACCACCGATTGTTAAACGTGCACAGAGGAACGTATTTTTATGAGACCAGGTTGAATAATTAGCCACATACACACCAAACTACACACAGATGTGAAAAATGTCAAACACTACTGGTGTGTCTTCTGCTTGTTCAGAGAGCAGAGAAGAACAGGAGTTTATCACAGCACTCACACATACTGTACATGCATATAATCATATACACTGTATATACAGCATGTATGACTGATGGATTTTACACAGTTATGCTACAGAACTGAATCACTACTGAACTGACTCGAGCTGTAGAAGGACATTATTGATTTGTTAGAGCGGCTTTACGGCAGAATGTGACTTTGAAGCTGTTGTGAAGCACTTTAGAAATAAAGACTTTCTGACTACTTGTATGCATGTTCAGGATAGATATCCTCCTGAGACGCAGCTATGGAGTTTGTGTCTGTAGTGGACATTATATTGTAGTGAGACGTCACATGTCACAGATGTAAGGCTGGAGGTCCTGTACAGAGCACATTCAGGGCTTTATAGAGATATTAAATGATTGGATGTTTCACTGTGAACAAACCCTCTCCTAGGTCTTTAAAGACGGATACATTTAATTTAGTGAACATTTTTATATCCGTATGGAAATATGATTATATTTTGTAATTGTCATTTAAATCTGAATAATTTTCTAATTGTTTGTCATAAAGCAACATTTCAGGAAAATATTATGGGTTTTCAAATTCAAATATGACTTCTGTTATGAAACAGGACATAATTTCATACACGTGCAGGACACCAGGACTAAAAGCATGTTTATTACGCATTTTAGAAGACATAATTCAATAGGAAAATAAATTATATATTAATTTTCTTATGAAATATTAGATATTATTATGAAAATCTGGCCAATTATTACTCCCATTATGACAATTCTTTTTTCAACATGCTGTCCCAACAGCAACACATTAATATGCAAATTAGATACAGTATAGATACACTGTGTTTAATGGGAAAACCAGTTTATGGAAATGTTTACACACATATTGCATAAAACAAAATGGTATATCAAATAATTCTGTTATATATTTTATAACATAGTTGAGAATCATCCTTAAACAAAGTTTATTTTTAAAAAAACTAAAAATGCATTGGTGATTTAAAAAAAATCCCATTGTTTTTGCCTTTTTGATGTCTACTCATGCCATTTTATAGTCCTAGTGTCATAGAATAAAATATGAATAAAATTTAATTTTTCAAAAATGTTTTTTTTTTTTTTTCTTATGCTTTAAACAATGTAAAACATGAAAAAATACTAAATTCACAAAGGTGTTTTTTCTGGGGGGGAGGGGGTCTCAGAAGGATATATATACAGTATATAGACTGAACACAGATGCATATTCAGTGTGTGTGTGTGTGTGTGTGTGTGTGTGTGTGTGTGTGTGTGTGTGTGTGTGTGTGTGTGTGTGCGTGTGCGTGAGTGTGTGTGTGTGTGTGTGTGTGTGTGTGTGTGTGTGTGTGTGTGAGTGTGTGTGTGTGTGTGTGTGAGTGAGTGTGTGTGTGTGTGTGAGTGAGTGTGTGTGTGTGTGTGTGTGTGTGTGTGTGTGTGTGTGTGTGTGTGTGTGTGTGTGTGAGTGTGTGTGTGTGTGTGTGTACATAAACAAACTGAGTCTTGATTACTAAGTGAACACATGATGTCTAAGTGTGTTCACTCATGATCTCTGTGTGTAGCTCGTCAGTAAACGAGTGTGGCATTAAAATAACAGTGTTTCCCAAATTAAACACAACACTGAAAAAAATGATTCATTGAATTTACTCATTTTTTTAAGGTAAGTGGTTGCAATCAATTTATTTTAGCTACATTTAAATAAACTAATTTTGTTGAAAGCTAGTAAACTAAATTTGTTTATTTAAATGTAGCTAAAATAAATTGATTGCAACCACTTACCTTAAAAAAATTGAGTAAATTCAATGAATCATTTTTTTTCAGTGAAGAGCTGTTAGCAGTACCGTAGCTAGAGGATTGGGGGCCCCCTGAAAAAATATTGATGTGGCCCCCCACACACACATATCATATACTGTACAATATACAAGCATGGAACCAAATTGCATGCTTTTTTTGTGGTTTTCATAATATCTCAGTTATACAACTAATAAAATATTAGAATTATTCACAGAACATGGGCCTATACATTTACATTTATGCATTTAGCAGATGCTTTTATCCAAAGCGACTTACAGTGCATTCAGGCTATACATGTTTTATCACTATGTGTGTTCCCTGGGAATCGAACCCACAACCTTTGCGCTGCTAACGCAATGCTCTACCACTGAGCCACAGGAACACTATACTATATAGTATAATTCCTGGATTTTGTGGGGGCCCCTGGGCAGTGGGGGCCCCTAGAATTGTCACCACCTTTCACCCCACTAGCAACAGCCCTGGCTGTTAGTTCTGAACGATGTGTGTGATGTAGAGAACGGTGTTTAGAGCAAAGCGTTTGTTTTACAATATCAAACTGAGTTTAAAGCATGTGCTTGTAGTTAGTCTCAGAAGTGTGCCGCAAGTATCACTTTTAGTGTCTAAGCTATTAAAAAAACTGATAGATGTGTGTGTGTTACAGAGAGAATTGTGTGTTGTGTTTTACAAAAAGTGTTTTATGAAATTGAGACAAAACTGAGTCAAAGTCTTGAGAATTAGTGTCTGGTTTTACAGATCTAGTGTGTGTTTGAGTGACAGCTGTGAAACTGTGTGACAAGTGAAGATTTAGTGTGTAAGAAGTTGATAAAAAACGGTAATATTATGGCAAAGGTGTTTGCAAATGTTTGCTTTTGAGACGTGTTTGTGATATTTTGAATGCACTCGTAATCCAAAGGTTGTGGGGTTGAATCTCAGGTCCGGCAGGGATTGTTGGTGAGGGGAGTATCCTCCTTCAGTACCACGACTGAGGTGTCCTTGAGCAAGACACTGAACCCCCAGCTGCTCCCCGGCGCTGTAACATGGCTGCCCACTGCTCCGGGTGTGTGTTCACTTAGGATGGGTTACATGCACAGAATACATTTCACTGCTGGTTATATACTCTCTATGTGATTGTGTATGTGACAAATAAAATTATCTTATCTTATCATTTAGCAAGAGATGTGAGGTGTTTTGCAGTTTTTGTGTGTAAAGTTTTGAAAATGTGTGAAAGCTGTTTGAATTAGTTTTTATATTTATATATTTCGTTTTCTCTTTTGAATTTTGTTGTGTTTTGTCTTTTTAATAATTCTTTGTTTAATATATGTCTATATAGTTTTATTCTTTTTTCTTCAGTTTGTAGCTATTTTCGCACATCAGCTTAAACTAAATGAAAACGAGAAATGTTGCTTCGACAGCAGATAAAATACACTTAATTCTTTTATTTCAGGCATGAAAACACTTTTAAATGGTTTAATGTGTTACATACATTTTGTATTTTAATTTTAATTTTAGTTAAAGTTATATTCATTTTGTTGTGTGCTTTTGACATTTTTAATAGTTTTTTATTTATTATTACTATTATTATTATTATTATTTTTTATATGTCTGTATAGTTTTAGTTATTTTATATTTAAACTAAATTAAAACACAAATATTGCCTTGGAATCTAAAATAAGCTTAAGTTTGCTTTTTAAATCACTTATTTATTTATATTAATGTTTATTTATTATTTAATTTTTTTTTTTTTTATATTTAGATTTTTTATATATATTTATTTTCTGCTTTCAAGTCAATTTTAGTTAAAGTTTTAGTAATTTTATTGTTTTTCTCATTTTTAGTATCTATTTTTTTCAACATGTCTGTATAGTTCAGGTTAATTTAAACATGTCGAGCTTAAACTAAATGACAATGAGAAATGTCCAATAAGTTTACATTTACAATAATATAATGTATTATACATTATTTTATTCTATTTCAGTTAATGTTTGTTTTATTTCAAGTTAAAACTCATTTAATGGTTTTCATTTTAATAACCCTGTTCAGAACATCATGTTTCTGCTTCAGAAATTATGAAGAGTGACGTTTAATGAAAATCCAGCTGCACAACATCATCTGACAAACTGATCCTGACAGAATAAATCACACCTTCACCACAAGAACACCAGCCTTCTGATGCATGAATTATTAATCATAAAGAAAGTCTCAAATGTGTATTATTACCTCAAAACTAGAATGTGTAATAATTACTCTCAGTCTTTTTGCTCCAAAATGAGTTACATATCATCCTCTCAACAGAAGACAGTCTGTTTTGTCATACATATAGAAAAACATAATGACATATGGGTAAAGGTCATGGTGTGAACAGCTATTCATCAGAGGGTTAATATTGCTGTTTTGCTGCTATGAAGATGTCATATTTAAATATATACTTCTTGCATTGATTGTAAAAAGACAATGTTAAATAAAAACACATTTATTAAGTGTAATAAAAAAAATTATATAGTTTATTTTATATAAAATTTTAATTTTACATTTTATATTAATACATTATACATTTTATTATTATTATTATTATTATAAGCTTTTATTTTCATCCTGTCCAATTGATTTAAAATTTTTCTGAAAGGTTTAGTAATTTTGTTGTGTTTGTGTTTTATTTTCATTAGTTTTCTCTTTTTTAAAAAAACTCTACTTTTTATTAATTTTTATTTCAGTTCATTTGAGTTATTTTAGTACATCAAGTTTATCTAAATGAAAATTAAATAAAATAAGTTTTTTTTTTCGCTTAATGTAATTTTCTTTCAATGAAAATATTTTTCATGGTTTACGTTTTTTTTAAATATATATTTTTAATTAGTTTTTAATTAGTGTTTATTTTTTTAATAAGTAACTTCTGTAAAATAAGTAAATTTTTCCCTTATTGTAAAATAAGTAAAAAATAAGTAAAAAATAAGTAAATTTTTCCCTTATTGTAAAATAAGTAAAAAATAAGTAAATTTTTCCCTTATTGTAAAATAAGTAAAAAATAAGTAAAAAATAAGTAAATTTTTCCATTATTGTAAAATAAGTAAAAAATAAGTAAATTTTTCCCTTATTGTAAAATAAGTAAAAAATAAGTAAAAAATAAGTAAATTTTTCCCTTATTGTAAAATAAGTAAAAAATAAGTAAATTTTTCCCTTATTGTAAAATAAGTAAAAAATAAGTAAAAAATAAGTAAATTTTTCCCTTATTGTAAAATAAGTAAAAAATAAGTAAATTTTTCCCTTATTGTAAAATAAGTAAAAAATAAGTAAAAAATAAGTAAATTTTTCCATTATTGTAAAATAAGTAAAAAATAAGTAAATTTTTCCCTTATTGTAAAATAAGTAAAAAATAAGTAAATTTTTCCCTTATTGTAAAATAAGTAAAAAATAAGTAAAAAATAAGTAAATTTTTCCCTTATTGTAAAATAAGTAAAAAATAAGTAAATTTTTCCTTATTGTAAAATAAGTAAAAAATAAGTAAAAAATAAGTAAATTTTTCCCTTATTGTAAAATAAGTAAAAAATAAGTAAAAAATAAGTAAATTTTTCCCTTATCGTAATTTTCTTTCAAGTAATGAAAATATTTTTCACAGTTTAAGTTTTTTTTTTTTTTACAATTTGAATTAGTTTTTATTTTGTGTTTTTAAAATATGTCACAGTTTTTATAATTTTTTATATATTCTAAATTGAATTAAAACAGAAATTCTGCACAGATCAAGCAATCTAAAGGTAAGTGTCTGTCTCGGGGCTGAAGGGGTTAATGTGTGAAACAGTCACAGCAGCGAGCGGAAGGTCAAAGCTGTGAAATCACAGATATGAGATTCATCTGAACACAGGACTAAACAGCGGAAATGTCTGCTCAGTATTCACAGCTCACAAACACTAATCTAATCCAGCATTTCTATATTGTTTATGCGCATGCAGGCCAACAAAAGAACAATTTCATCCAATAACACCTGGAGAAGTCAGACGTGCTTTGAGGAACATCACGCCTGCAAATATGAGAATATGAGTGATAATAAACTCATCAGCGTCCCGACACAAACGAGGCCTAATCAGTTAGCACAGAGTTCACTCACCTCATTCAGAAGCAGCACATTAATAATGGGCATAATCAAATGCTGCACATACAGTAAATGAAAATGTTGTTGAGCTGCTTATGTCAGAGAGACTTTTAAAGTTCGTCATGTGCGTTTAGATTAAGTACATTTTCACTTTAGGCCTTTCTGTATTTGCACCTTGACTCCTCAGAATACATTAGATTGTTGAAGACAGTGGGCTGGCATTAAAGTTTATTATTTAGTCTATTATGGTCTGGTTTCCATAACGACAGCATCCTCATCTGACTGGACTCGGGACTGTTTTTCTGCTGGATATTTTTGTTGAGCATCTGTATGTTAATGACTTAAAGGGATAGTTCACTTTGAAATTAAAATGTGGTATCTATCAGCTTACCCCAAGGGCATCCAAGATGTAGGTGTCTTTTTTTCTTCAGTAGATCCAATTTTGATGTTTTTAGGTCAAACTGTTCTAGTCTGTCAGTCATATAATGGCAGGTATAGGTCACTGTCTCTATAAGAGGGAAAAAGAACATGCACAGAGAAATCCAAATTAAACAATTCCCCATCGTAACTACACATTGATGGCCTAAGACACGAAACGAGCGGTTTGTGTGAGAAAACGAATAGTATTTATATCGTTTTTTACCTCTTGTACACAACCATGTCCAAGTGATCTGAGTGCACACACATCCGGTGTGTGACGTGTGTGTGTGTGCGCGCGCTCTGGCTCACGCTGCATTCACACGGGGCGTCGGCGTCAACGCTTGACGGAGGGCGTGTCTGAAGCGTGGTGCTGACGCAACTTTTCAAGCAACAACGGAGGCGTCAGCCAATCAGATCGCCTCATGCAAATACCCAATCCTGTTCATGCAACACCAGAGAAGTATGTGATTGGTTGTTGTAACTATGACGGCGCATCAGCACCACGCTTCAGACACGCCCTCCGTCAAGCGTTGACGCCGACGCCCCGTGTGAATGCAGCGTGAGCCAGAGCGCGCGCACACACACGTCACACACCGGATGTGTGTGTGCACTCAGATCACTTGGACATGGTTGTGTACAAGAGGTAAAAAACGATATAAATACTGTTCGTTTTCTCACACAAACCGCTCGTTTCGTGTCTTAGGCCATCAATGTGTAGTTACGATGGGGAATTGTTTAATTTGGATTTCTCTGTGCATGTTCTTTTTCCCTCTTATAGAGACAGTGACCTATACCTGCCATTATATGACTGACAGACTAGAACAGTTTGACCTAAAAACATCAAAATTGGATCTACTGAAGAAAAAAGACACTTGGATGCCCTTGGGGTAAGCTGATAGATACCACATTTTAATTTCAAAGTGAACTATCCCTTTAACTCGTTCAAACGAGCCTGATGAGGTGTGTGTGTGTGTGTGTCCTTCAGGAGTGTGTGTGTAAAACTTACAAAAGGGTCAGAGCTATTCAAACACACACAAAGAGAGTTCAGCCTTGGGCCGCTTCATCAACCTCCTGCCATTCAATCCAACCGAACACAACGAGCTCAAGGATCCTTCATTCACTTCTCCAGACAACAGCATGATCCACCGGACAAAAACAAGCGCATATGCATTCAACAGCTTCATATGGGAAAGGATTTGAGATATATAATTTTAACAATTTTTTTTTTTAAATTATGCATTTATTCATCAAGAATACATTTAATTGATTTCTTCTGCTCATCCCGAATGCATTTATTTGATTAAAAATAAAGTAGAAACAATGACATATTTTTTACTATTTAAAATAGCTGTTTTCTATGTGAATATGTGTTAAACTGTAATTTATTGCTGTGATCAAAGCTGTATTTTCAGCATCATTACTGCAGTCTTCAGTGTCACATGATCTTCAGAAATCATAATAATATGCTGATTTGCTGCTCAAGAAACATTTCTGATTATTATCAATGTTGAAAACAGTCGTGCTGCACAATATTTTTGTGGAAACTGGCGCATTTTATTTTTCAGGATTCACAGATTGATAGAAAGTTCAAAAGAACAGCATTTATTTGAAATATAAATATGTTGTCTTTACTGACACTTTTGACAATTTAATGCATCCTTGATAAATACACACTTTTTAAAAATCTTTTGAAAGGTAGTTGAACTGTTTTCAACATTGATAATAATCAGAAATGTTTCTTGAGCAGTAAATCAGCATATTATTATGATTTCTGAAGATCATGTGACACTGAAGACTGGAGTAATGATGCTGAAAATACAGCTTTGATCACAGAAATAAATTATATTTTAACAGATATTCACATAGAAAACAGCTGTTTTAAATTCTAATAATATTTGTCATTTTTTACTGTATTTTAATCAAATAAATGCAGCCTCGGTGAGCAGAAGAGACTTCTTTCAAAACCATTAAAAATCTTTTGAACGGTAGTGTATATAAACGGCAAAACATGTAAAAATAAATAAATAAATAAATGAGTTTTGTAAGTTGCAAATAAACCAAAGATTATTAGAAAACACATTTTGCCAGAAAATATTATTTCAGTCTTTCTACTTTGTGTAATTTATTGTCACTGAAATTGGATTTGCAATTTTTTTTGTGAATATTGTTTCTCTCAGTGTAATATACAATATTAATGCATATATTCCTAGAAAATATGAACAACACTTACTTAAAATGACAAAGACCTTTTCAAGCTTTTTCAAAAACGTTTAATTAACATTAAACACAAAATCTGCAAACAGATGTGCTGATGATGAACGTGTTCAGTGATGCACTCGAGTGACGTCTCTGCTGGAGGCAGTCGTGCCGCACACGGGGCATTTAATCTTCAGTCTCTGAGGATCAGACGTGTGTTTCTGCCTCAAACACGCTCCACACATGAGATGAGCGCAGGGCAGAGAGTATGACGCCACGCTCGAGGAGTAAACCGTCAGAGAACAAGAGCAGAACGCACAGGAGTGCAGAGCTGGAAAACAACAAGAACAAGAGAATTACAACAAATGCATCATTCTGTTTGAATGCATAAATCATACTGAAACATTCTGAACTCAAAAAGAGCATTTACTGAAACAAGACGTCATGCATTATCACATTTATGATTAATATCATAAATGCCAATAGGGTCAGAAAAATCACCTTTATTCGCAGAGAAATTAGGTTTTCATTCCCCACTGACAGATATTTGTCCGTTTTAAGCATAAACTCTTTTTCTCAGAAAACAACATTCATTTTGCATCTCAAAAAAATGCATCTTGATTTAAAGATGTTTAGATATTTGTACTGGAAAACAAGACAACAACTCTGAGGAATAAAATCATTTTTGCAGTGCATGAAACATTTAATGCCACGACTTTATGAATTTAACCCCTAGTTTCACAGACGGGGCTTAAGCCTACACTGTAAAAAATAATAAAAGAAAAGTTGAGCAAACTTAAAAGTTTAAGGCAACCAGCTTCAGCAGATGTTTGAGTTCTCAACTTATTTTTGTAGGAGATTTTTGAGTTCTCTCAACTTTTTGTTGTATAAACTTAAAACAAGAAGTTGAGAAAACTCAACATTTGCTGAAGCTGGTTGCCTTAAACTTTTAAGTTTGCATTGATTTTTACAGTGTAGTCCCAGACTAAAATGTAAGTCTGAGCTCTTTCAACTGAAAGAAACTTGCACTGATTGATCTTAAAATATATCAGTGCCTTTGTTTTATCTCAAGATAGACACCAGTAATGTTTTTTTCTAAGGCACGTTCATAAAAATTACTTAATGGCGTAATCCTGGCTTAGTCTAAGCCTTGTCTGTAAAACCAGGCCTAAGACTTTCTGCTCTGATTTAAGACCTTTTAAAGGCTTCATTTGTAAAAATGTGAATTAAAAATGCAGAATGCAGATTTTAGCTCCAGCTCTAATCAAACACACCTGAACAAACTAATCAAAGATTGCTAGAAAGTTACAGGCAGGTGAGTTTGATCAAGATTAGAGCTGATTAGAGCTTAAAGAGTTAAGAGCCACTAAACTAGAATAAAGGAAAAATATCCTAGTTCTCAGTAACAAGTGAATGTGACCATGCTTTATTTGCTCATACGCTGATGTCAGTCTCGTACCAGATGAGCTGTCCTCACTGGAACTGGTTTTGCTCGGCGAGGTGAACACTGGTAACCCGTGAAGAGCAGCGTTTAGTGCCTGATCTAAACTGTCTGCTAACCGCCGCTCATGTGAGTCCGACTCTGAAACACAACAGACCCGAGGCGTAAAGGAATTAGGAACAAGACAGCAAAACCTGATGAACATCATGCACGGTCTCATGAAAATGCGTATAAATAGTACGCCAAATAAAAACAAAAACTCTTGCTATTGATATACAAAAATTGACTTTGGCGTGCATATAATACGCAGTTTTTGCGTGCATATGATATGAAATTTATTTGGCGTGCATATTATACGCAGTTTTTGTGTGCATGTATATGATATGAAATTTGTTTGGCGTGCATATAATACGCCGTTTTTGCGTACATATATATGATATGAAATTTGTTTGGCGTGCATATAATACGCCGTTTTTGCGTACATATATATGATATGAAATTTGTTTGGCGTGCATATAATACGCAGTTTTTGCATGCATACATATAATATTAAATTTGTTTGGCGTGCATATAATACGCAGTTTTTGCATGCATACATATATGAAATTTGTTTGCCGTGCATATAATACGCAGTTTTTGCGTGCATATGATATGAAATTTATTTGGCGTGCATATAATACGCAGTTTTAGCGTGCATATGATATGAAACTTGTTTGGCGTGCATATAATACGCAGTTTTTGCGTGCATATGATATGAAATTTATTTGGCGTGCATATTATACGCAGTTTTTGTGTGCATATGATATGAAATTTGTTTGGCGTGCATATAATACGCCGTTTTTGCGTACATATATATGATATGAAATTTGTTTGGCGTGCATATAATACGCCGTTTTTGCGTACATATATATGATATGAAATTTGTTTGGCGTGCATATAATACGCAGTTTTTGCATGCATACATGATATGAAATTTGTTTGGCGTGCATATAATACGCAGTTTTTGCGTGCATATATATAATATGAAATTTGTTTGGCGTGCATTTAATACGCAGTTTTTGCGTGCATATACAGTATATAATATGAAATTTGTTTGGCGTGCATATAATACGCAGTTTTTGCATGCATACATATAATATTAAATTTGTTTGGCGTGCATATAATACGCAGTTTTTGCATGCATACATATATGAAATTTGTTTGCCGTGCATATAATACGCAGTTTTTGCGTGCATATGATATGAAATTTATTTGGCGTGCATATAATACGCAGTTTTAGCGTGCATATGATATGAAACTTGTTTGGCGTGCATATAATACGCAGTTTTTGCGTGCATATGATATGAAATTTATTTGGCGTGCATATTATACGCAGTTTTTGTGTGCATATGATATGAAATTTGTTTGGCGTGCATATAATACGCCGTTTTTGCGTACATATATATGATATGAAATTTGTTTGGCGTGCATATAATACGCCGTTTTTGCGTACATATATATGATATGAAATTTGTTTGGCGTGCATATAATACGCAGTTTTTGCATGCATACATGATATGAAATTTGTTTGGCGTGCATATAATACGCAGTTTTTGCGTGCATATATATAATATGAAATTTGTTTGGTGTGCATTTAATACGCAGTTTTTGCGTGCATATACAGTATATAATATGAAATTTGTTTGGCGTGCATATAATACGCAGTTTTTGCATGCATACATATAATATGAAATTTGTTTGGCGTGCATATAATATGCAGTTTTTGCATGCATACATATAATATGAAATTTGTTTGGCGTGCATTTAATACGCAGTTTTTGCGTGCATATACAGTATATAATATGAAATTTGTTTGGCGTGCATATAATACGCAGTTTTTGCATGCATACATATAATATGAAATTTGTTTGGCGTGCATATAATATGCAGTTTTTGCATGCATACATATAATATGAAATTTGTTTGGCGTGCATATAATACGCAGTTTTTGCGTGCATATATATAATATGACATTTTTTTGGCATGCATTTAATACGCAGTTTTTGCGTGCATATACAGTATATAATATTAAATTTGTTTGGCGTGCATTTAATACGCAGTTTTTGCGTGCATATATATGATGACATTTGTTTGGCGTGCATTTAATACGCAGTTTTCGCGTGCATATGATACGCATCTACCCCACAACCCTAAAAAAAGTAAATTTTTGTATATCAATACCACAAGTTTTTGTTTTTATTTGGCGTACTATTTATATGCATTTTCATGAGATCAGGTTGCATTATCACAAGACCGACAACATTTAAGATTAAAACAAAAATAAAAACAAATATCTGCCAATGGGTCAGTAAAAAAAAATCACCTTTATTCAGAGAGAAATCCGGTTTTCATTCCCCACTGACAGATATTTGGTCTTGTTTTAAGCATGAACTAATTTTGTTCAATTTCTCAGAAAATAACACTTCATACATTCAGTTTGCTTCTCAATGTGTTTTGATTTAAAGATGTATAGATATTTGAACTGGAAAACAAGGCAAAAATATTGAGGAAGAAAATTATTTTTTAGCAGTGCATGCAACATTTAATGCCACGACTTTATGAATCGACCAATTCAGGGAAAATAGAAAAAGAACAACACACTGTAAAAATGTTGGTGCAATTAGAGACAAATTAATCATTCAACAGAGCAGATAAGAACTAGAATATCAAGTAATTAACTGGAACTATTTGCAAATACTTTTGCTTTACAATAAGTCATTAAATTAGGCTTATACAAAAAATGCCATTGAATTACATAACTATAGTTAGGCAATTTTTTTTGTATAGGCCTAATTTCATAACTTACTGACTAAGTAAGTATGATGTTGCCAGTGTTGGGAGTAACTAGTTACATGTAACTACATTACATAATTTAATTACAAAATAAATTTAATTGTAATCAGTTTCAGTTACTAAGAAAAAGTGTAATTAAATTACAAAAGGGATCACTTATGATTTTTTTTCACACACACACATACAGATTTAATTAATTTCTCTTTAATCAAAGAGCATTGATTGCTCTAAAACATAAGACACCAATGTTTCAGGAGTCTAGGACACAGAATAGGGCACATGTTTATTCAATAACCGTTTATTTCCTATTTGGGTTTGTGTAAATGCTTTATTTATTTATTTTTAAGATGAACTGTTTCTTCCAAGGCATTGTTAGATTTCCGGTCATAGCTATGCAAAGATTTGATTTCAAAAACAGTATCATAGCTACTATTTCTAAAACTATTTTATGTTATGATTTTAAATCTGTATTTAATGATCTCAAAGTAAGCCTGATTTTGTGGTGGCTGTGCTTTAAAATTAAATTATAATCTTAATTCAAGTGATTTCAAAGGTCTGTCAGTAATCAGTGTTGAATACTACTCTAAAGTTAACCATGTTTGAAAATGATTAACAGTTGAAAACATTAGAAAAGTAATCAGTTACATTACTTTAAGTTACACTACTTGTTACATTTTAGAGAGGGTAACTTGTAATCTGTAACTGATTACATTTTCAAAGTAACCTTCCCAACACTGGATGTCGCATCACTCCTAGATAACAAAAACATGTTCCAGCTACATAGGCTACTATATTCGTAATATTTGTAATAATTTTATGACTCACTAGCGAACTGACAAGTAACTACAATATCATGGGATGTAATTTCATTACCGTCAAATTACACGTTCTTTTAATATGTTCTAAAGCCAATGTTTTATATATATATATATATATATATATATATGTGTGTGTGTGTGTGTGTCCCTGGAGCACAAAAGCAGTCATAAATAACACAGGTATATTTGTAGCAATAGCCAACAATACATTGTATGGGTCAAAATTATCCATTTCTCTTTTATGAGAAATATTATTAGGATATTAAGTAAAGATCATGTTCCATGAAGATATTTTGTAAATTTCCTACCGTAAATATATCAAAACTTAATTTTTGATTAGTAATATGCATTGCTAAGAACTTCATTTGAACAACTTTAAAGATGATTTTCTCAATATTTAGATTTTTTTGCACCCTCAGATTCCAGATTTTCAAATAGTTGTATCTCAGCCAAATATTGTCCTATCATAACAAAAAAGCTTATTTATTCAGCTTTCAGATGATGTATAAATCTCAATTATTGAAAAATTGACCCTTATGACTGGTTTTGTAGTCCATGGTCACATATAAACTATTTCTTATTGCTGAACTGTGGTTTGAGAGTTCCCAGCATGCATTGCATCATTAGTACATTTTGCATTAATGTTTTATTTGTGTGCTGTTTGCTGACTTCATTTAAGCTTTTGCTGTTATTTTGTCATGTTGTTAGTTATTTGTTATGTTGTGATGTAAAGAGCTCATCTTTTTACATTTTATGATTGCCACGTTCTTCAGATTTGTTGAGGCCTACAGTATATTCAACCATTTAAACTATATTCTAGATATCTTTGCTTTGGAGGATGATTGTTTCTTTACAAACAAGGATAGCATAGTTCATTTCAGATATTAAGTATCCTATAAATCTATATATATGGCTAATAAAACAATAAATCAATATTTTGTGTTACTAAGTTAAAATATGCTGAATTAATGTTGCCTTGACAAATATATTGGCTGAAAGATGCATTTTGTATTTAGTGAATGAACAAACTGACAAAACAAAATTAGTGTTAATTAGTACAATTTAGTGCTGTTAAACGATTAATTGCATCCAAAATAAGTTTTTGTTTAAATAATATATGCGTGTTCTGTGTATATTTATTATTTATATATAAATACACACACATGCAGTATATATTTTGAAAATATTTAGATGTATTTACATGTCTATATTTATATTCATATCATTTATATTATAAATAAATACATATATTTAATATATAAAAATTAAATTATGAAATACATGTGTGTGTATGTATATATACATAAAAAAATATACACAGTACACATACATATATTACGTAAACAAAAACTTTTATTTTGGATGCGAACGTAAAAATCTTGGATGCCTTGGATTTTTATGTTTTCAACCTTTTTTTTTTTTTTACAGTGAAGCTCATCTTCGCCACCGAAAAAATAAAATAAGGCAATTGCAAATTTTTTAACTCATAAATCTCACTTTTTTTCTCAGAAATGCAAGAAAAAGATGCAAACTATGGGATGTAAACCAAAAATTGCAACAAAAAAAAGTTGTAATTGTGAGCTAAAAGTTGCAAGTATCTTATTTTATTATTCTGTGGCAGCTTCTATACAAACCTGAGGGAGTTTCATGGGCTTTCCTCACAATAGAGCCATCAGGATCAGCGCTGGTGGAGGGAAAACTGGAGTCATACTTTCTTTTAGCAGAACGGCTCTGCGTCGGTCCTGATTCGCAGGAATCCGCTCTTGTTTTAGAGTCTGAAACAGATGCAAAGGACTGTGCTTGTGAACTGTCTGTATGATCACGGTTTCTACTGGAGTCTGTGATGCTTCTGGCCTCCACTGTGAGTCTGGATGGTTGTGGTTGAGGTAGTAGATTATTCCTGCTCCTGACTCCTGTGCATCCCGTCTGCAGAGCCAGACGGTCAATGCGGATTTTGAGGAGAGGGTTTGGAACTGGTTTTGAGTTCTGGGTAAAAGGGACGCCAGTAAACGGGTCGTTGGGTAAACGACCCCATGTGGCTTCTCTCTTTTGGTACTCCTCTAGTGTGCTGTTATCGATCACCATTCCACTAGGTAAGATCATTGGGAAAACCATGAGCTCTTGCGTTAAGGGATCGAGGAACTCCTCTGGGATTGGGATTTCGGTTGGGACTGGATCTGGTTTGGGAGGTATGATGGAAGTATGGTTTGTTTTTTGCATGCTTTTCAGATGTGCATCCCAAATCTTTTCCAGTTCAGATGCATGACAGCAGCGAGAAGGCAAAGCCCAGACGGCGAGCGACTTGATGCCGAGCGCCGATGCTGCGCCGCTGTAGGGAATACTGACTCTGAGCTGAGCGACCGATCCGAGCGACCCGCGTCTCCAAAGCTCCTGCGTTTTCCCTCCAGCCGGCGTCTGCGGCGGATCAGAAAACGCTGCTCGAGGTTTAAAAGCAGGGTTGAGGAAACACACCTGCAGCTCCTCTTGCAAATCACAACGAGACACGAGTTCAAACCGATCGCCGTCTCGCTCCGAACACGTTAGGATCTCCAGCCTTCGCGAGGTTCGTCCCTGATCCATTCCCCACGGCCAAAGCTCGACGTCCAGCCGACACAGCTCCATCTTGACCTGGAAGCTCAGCGTGACGTGGACAGGAGCCCGGAGGAAGTATTCCAGCTTGAAACCCCTCCGGCGTGCGATCGGATCCGCCGAGAGAAGATTGGAGGCATCGTAACCGTCGGCACACAGCTGTCAGCACGACAAAAAACAAGATGTTGAAGGACCAATGACAATATCAAACCACGTTTAAGATAGTCACAGACGTGTGTTCTTGTGTAGAGAACATTGCAAGGTCGGCTCAGACGCACACAAGACACAATGCAGTCAGAGATGAACCCTGTATTACTCACTATCAGGTTATTTAGAGGAATTTCAGAGAGGGATTTTAAAGGGAGAATTCACCGAAAACTGAGAATAATGTTGTGTATCTTTCTTTCTTCCATGGAACATTCTGTGCTCTTTTTCATGCAAATAAGCTAATTATTTAAATTTAGTTCAAGCAAATTATTTAAATTTAGTTCTGAAGGATTAGTTTCAGGAGCGACCAGGCTTGTAAAAAAAAAAAAAAGTTAAACGTAATAAAATAT
>CM041804.1:38017672-38030172 GCA_023376895.1 Aspiorhynchus laticeps | reverse complement strand
GAAGTTGGTTTGCCATCCGCCATAAAACATCATTAGAAGAAGAAGCCTATTACTGACAGTAACGTGTAAACTTGGCTGAAGACGCAAAAAACGCTCCGAGTCAGTTAAAGCATTGCATCGCAAAATTACTTACTGTTTCGAAACGCTCCAATCGGATCGGGTATTACGAATCAGGATTCAGTTCGGGACTTCGAATCAGTTAATTTAGATCGGAGTTTCGGAGTGGGTTCGCAAATCATTTGATTCAGATCAGGACTTCAAATCATGTATCGCGAATCATTTGATTCAGATCAGGACTTCGGAGTGGGTTCACGAATCATTTGATTCAGATCAGGACTTCGGAGTGGGTTCACGAATCATTTGATTCAGATCAGGACTTCGGAGTGGGTTCACGAATCATTTGATTCAGATCAGGACTTCAAATCATGTATCGCGAATCATTTGATTCAGATCAGGACTTCGGAGTGGGTTCGCGAATCATTTGATTCAGATCAGGACTTCGGAGTGGGTTCGCGAATCATTTGATTCAGATCAGGACTTCGGAGTGGGTTCGCGAATCATTTGATTCAGATCAGGACTTCGGAGTGGGTTCGCGAATCATTTGATTCAGATCAGGACTTCGGAGTGGGTTCGCGAATCATTTGATTCAGATCAGGACTTCGGAGTGGGTTCACAAATCATTTGATTCAGATCAGGACTTCGGAGTGGGTTCGCGAATCATTTGATTCAGATCAGGACTTCGGAGTGGGTTCACAAATCATTTGATTCAGATCAGGACTTCGGAGTGGGTTCGTGAATCATTTGATTCAGATCGGGACTTCGGAGTGGGTTCGTGAATCATTTGATTCAGATCAGGACTTCGGAGTGGGTTCACGAATCATTTGATTCAGATCAGGACTTCGGAGTGGGTTCACGAATCATTTGATTCAGATCAGGACTTCGGAGTGGGTTCGCGAATCATTTGATTCAGATCAGGACTTCGGAGTGGGTTCACGAATCATTTGATTCAGATCAGGACTTCGGAGTGGGTTCACGAATCATTTGATTCAGATCAGGACTTCAAATCATGTATCGCGAATCATTTGATTCAGATCAGGACTTCGGAGTGGGTTCGCGAATCATTTGATTCAGATCAGGACTTCGGAGTGGGTTCGCGAATCATTTGATTCAGATCAGGACTTCGGAGTGGGTTCGCGAATCATTTGATTCAGATCAGGACTTCGGAGTGGGTTCGCGAATCATTTGATTCAGATCAGGACTTCGGAGTGGGTTCACGAATCATTTGATTCAGATCAGGACTTCGGAGTGGGTTCACGAATCATTTGATTCAGATCAGGACTTCGGAGTGGGTTCACGAATCATTTGATTCAGATCAGGACTTCAAATCATGTATCGCGAATCATTTGATTCAGATCAGGACTTCGGAGTGGGTTCACGAATCATCTGATTCAGATCAGGACTTCGGAGTGGGTTCACGAATCATTTGATTCAGATCAGGACTTCGGAGTGGGTTCACGAATCATTTGATTCAGATCAGGACTTCAAATCATGTATCGCGAATCATTTGATTTAGATCAGGACTTCGGAGTGGGTTCGCGAATCATTTGATTCAGATCGGGACTTCGGAGTGGGTTCGCGAATCATTTGATTCAGATCAGGACTTCGGAGTGGGTTCGTGAATCATTTGGTTCAGATCAGGACTTCGGAGTGGGTTCGCGAATCATTTGATTCAGATCAGGACTTCGGAGTGGGTTCGCGAATCATTTGATTCAGATCAGGACTTCGGAGTGGGTTCGCGAATCATTTGATTTAGATCAGGACTTCGGAGTGGGTTCGCGAATCATTTGATTCATATCAGGACTTCGGAGTGGGTTCGCGAATCATTTGATTTAGATCAGGACTTCGGAGTGGGTTCGTGAATCATTTGATTTTATATCGGGACTTGGTGTGCGTTCACAAATCATTTCAGATCAGGACTTGGTGCGGGTTCGCAAATCATTTGATTCAGATCAGGACTTCGGTGCGGGTTTAGTCTCAGCCTCAGACGTCACGCCCACAGACTGTTGGCTAAACGTCTGATGCATACGGCACACAAAAGTGGAAACACTTCAGGAGTTTCGAAGTCGTCATCGGATTGGTTGAATTATACAGGATATCCGGGAGACGTGTGTATCACGTTCTTTAATGTTCCACCTGGAAACAAAGAGGCCGTGACGACAAACCCCAATCACGAAAGAAGAAAGCCGTCGTGTTTACAACTGACGACGAGCGCTTGTCAGGATCAACTAAACGCTGGAGTTTCAAAAGTATGTGAAATATTTAAAGTGAGCATAGAATCTTTAAAATACATCCGAGAGGTTATTTTTATCCGAGAGTAAATTTACACACCGGTCTGTTACTGTGGCGACATTTCCACGCCCCGAAACGTGACGCTGAACGAAACGAACTGTGATTGGTTGTTTGACATGTCAATCAAACGGCCTCATGGGCGGGCCTTAGCCAATGAAAGCTCCAGACCTTCAGCTGTGTCTGTCTGGCTACACGAGACTAACAATGGTTTAACTAGGCCTATAGTAACCTTTTTTTCACCTTAAGAGAACACAAGATGAATATAGAGATGCGGTTTTCACTGCTTTAGGATGAACAGAACTTTAGATAGTTTCCATGTACTTGTCTAGATCAACTTTGAGTAAAGAAAAGAGAGGTTTAGAGACAGATTTTTGTTTATGTATGAGAAATTTAGCTAGCTGGAAACACAACTTAAGTTCTATCTTCCTAAAATAGTAAAACAATCCAAAGAAATCATCTTTAAAACAGAAAGAAAAGTCACTTACAAAATAAGATCGGATGAACATTAAATAAATCTGACCAAAATGTCTTTGTGGGAAGAAAACAAGTGAATGAATCTTCCTCAGAAGAGACAAAAACAGCACTTCAGTGTCTGACTTATATTATAATTACGTCCATAAGCTTTTTGTGAAATTTGGATTAATTCATTAATCTGCTGTTAGAGCTCTTCATATTTAAGGAGAGAACTTCCAAAGTCAGACATCGCTTGCTATGATTTTAATAGAGATACAGTGACATATCCCTACCAAGTTTTTTTTTAAATGTATTTATTTATTTATTTTTTATCAAACATCTCAAAGAGGACTATGCTGATTGGTTTGTGTCTTTATCATTTAATGTGTTTTTGATCGGATAAGCTTTTACGCAAATCATTACAGTAACATAAATACAAACAATAGAAGTATAAAAACATAGCATTTGATCTCTAAATCAATTAATTACTTCATCAAATCAAATAATTACATCAGAACTACATCAAAAGGAATATGGTTTTGGAAATCGTTGATGCATTTGATCGCTGAAAAGTGTTACATGTTACAGAAAAACAAAGCTAAAATATCGGCTTTATTCACAATAATCAGAAGGATGAAATAACAATAATTTTCATCTTCTCAAAATATTCACACGCAATATGTTGGTATACTGGAAATAACGATTTCACATAAATAACCATCGTTTTCACAGCCTGCCTGTCTACCCACAATACACTGCGACGTCACATCAGAACATAGCAGCAGCTCTTCCAGAAACATCACTGAAGGATAAGGAAAGCAAGTTCGGTTCGGGTTTTAATTTCAGCCAAATTAAAAAACTGAGATGGAAACAGCTTTTCTGTTTTGCAAGTAATTCTGCCTGCAGATAGGAGCCCTCTGTTTGTGGTTTAATGACCCCTGCTGTTCATGTTTAGTCACTGCAGACAGTAGCAGTGATGGGATCTGATGCTCCCCAGCATCCCTGAAACAATAACACATCACTGAACCAAAGGAACAAAACACCTCCGTCTGTGATACACACTGCTGCTCAGACCTGTGAAAGAAGGGTCTTCTGCTCACCAAGCCTGCATTTATTTGATAAAAATACAGTAAAAATGTGAAATATTATTACAATTTAAACTAGCTGTTTTCTATGTGAATATGTGTTAAACTGTAATTTATTTCTGTGATCAAAGCTGTATTTTCAGCATCATTACTCCAGTCTTCAGTGTCACATGATCTTCAGAAATCATAATAATATGCTGATTTGCTGCTCAAGAAACATTTCTGATTATTATCAATGTTGAAAACAGTTGTGCTGCACAATATTTTTGTGGAAACTGTAATACATTATTGAGTAAAAAAGAGAAAAATTGAAAGAAATTAATACTTTTATTCAGTAAGGATGCATTAATTTGATTAAAAGTAACAGTAAAGACAAATAAATGCTGTTCTTCTGAACTTTCTATTCATCTGTGAATCCTGAAAAATAAAATGCATCACAGTTTCCACAAAAATATTGTGCAGCACAACTGTTATAAACACTGATAATAATCAGAAATGTTTCTTGAGCAAATCAGCATATTATTATGATTTCTGAAGATCATGTGACACTGAAGACTGCAGTAATGATGCTGAAAATACAGCTTTGATCACAGAAATAAATTACAGTTAAAATGTATTACAACAGAAAACTATGGGAGCTTATTTCTATAATTGCAAAATTTTATCTCACAATTCTGTAATTTGCATTTATATCTAAATTCTAAGGAAAATAGGCTTTATTGTGAGACACAAACTCTGGATTGCAAGGAAAATCTCCAAATTGTGACATAAAAGTCACAATTACCTTCTTTTGTTTTTTATTCCGTGGCAGAAAAAAACAATTGCGATATGTAAACTTGCAAATGCAAGAAAAAAAAAGATTAAAAGTTGTTATTTTATTCCATGGCGGAAGCAAGCTTCCATTGAAAACAGGTATTTTAAATTGTAATAATATTTCACTATTTTTACTGTATAAATGCAGCCTTGGTGAGCAGAGGAGACTACTTTTAAAACATTAACTCCGGTACCGTACGGCCCACACAGACTAGTGAAACGTTTCTCCTCCAGATCACTGATGACCAAAAGAGAGTCAGAAGGTTTGAAAGCTGGAGAAATGTGCATCACTTTTGATTCATAACTGCATTATTCTTTCATGTGTTGCAGTAACACAGGCTGATCTCAGCCCTCTTTAGTCTTCACACAGAACAGTCTCGTGTCGATTGTCTCGCGTCTAAATCTCCGTGGACTCGATCCGCTCCAGGCGAGTCGGTCCGGGCCACGGAGGCGCCAGCTGATGCAGAGCGGGTGGTTTGGGATCGCCGGCGGTCGTGGACAGAGTGACGGTCAGCGGGACGGGGATGGAGAGACCGACGGGTGATCCGGGCCTGGTGCCCAGTTTAGCTCCGACCCGCTCCTCCAGCGCCTGATACTTCAGCACACGCTCTTTCTCGCCCTGCAAGAATACAGTAAAAATGTGAAATATTATTACAATTAAAAACAGCTGTTTTCTATGTGAATATCTGTTAAACTGTAATTTATTTCTGTGATCAAAGCTGTATTTTCAGCATCAGTACTGCAGTCTTCAGTGTCACATGATCTTCAGAAATCATTCTAATATGCTGATTATTATCAATGTTGAAAACAGTTGTGCTGCTCAATATTTTTTGTGGAAACTGTGATGCATTTTATTTTTCAGGATTCACAGATGAGTAAGTTCAGCATTTATTTGAAATAGAAATCTTTTGTACCCTTATAAATGTCTTTACTGTCACTTTTGACCAATGTAATGTGTCCTTGATGAATAAAAGTGTTAATTTATTTTATTTGATATTTTCTTAATATGCAACCCTGCAGCACAAAAGCAGTCATAAGTAACACAGGTATATTTGTAGCAATAGCCAACAATACATTGTATGGGTCAAAATTATACATTTACATTTATGCATTTAGCAGACGCTTTTATCCAAAGCGACTTACATTGCATTCAAGTTACAGTTTTACATTTTATCAGCTCTTGCTTTCCCTGGGAATCGAACCCATGATCTTGGCGTTGCTAGCACCATGCTCTACTATTTGAGCTACAGGAAAGCATTTCTCTTTTATGCCAAAAATCATTAGGATATTAAGTAAAGATCATGTTCCATGAAGATATTTTGTAAATTACCTACCATAAATATATCAAAAATTTTTTTTGATTAGTAATATGCATTGCTAAGAACTTAATTTGCATAAGTTTAAAGGTGATTTTCAAATAGTTGTATCTCAGGCAAATATTATCCAATCCTAACAAATCATACATAAATTGAAAGTTTATCCATTCAGCTTTCAGATTATGTATAAATCTCAATTTCATAAAATTGACCCTTTTGACTGGTTTTGTGGTCACATTTTACTGCAAACAAAAAATATAGAATGTATTACAGTTTCCACAAAAATATTGGGCAGCACAACTGTTTTTAACATTGATGATAACAGTCAGGGACAGATTGACGGTTTCTACTGAAAATATATTAAAACTTAATTTTTGATCAGTAATATGCATTGCTAAGAACTTCATTAGGACAACTTTAAAGGTGATTTTCTCAATATTTTGATTTTGTTGCACCCTCAGATTCCAGATTTTCAAATATTGTCCTATCCTAACAAACCATACATCAATGGAAAGCTTATTTATTCAGTTTTCAGATGATCTATAAATCTCAATTTCAAAAAATTGACCCTTATGACTGGTTTTGTGGTCACATTTTATAGAATGTATTACAGTTTCCACAAAAATATTGGGCAGCACAACTGTATTCAACATTGATGATAACGGTCGGGTCACCAGGACGGGGATGGAGAGGCTGACGGGTGATCCGGGCGTGGTGCCCAGTTTGGATCCGAGCTGACCGACCCGCTCCTCCAGCGCCTGGTTCTTCTGCAGCGTCTCCACGTAGCTGATCTGCAGCTGCGCCTGGTACTTCAGCACTCGCTCCTTCTCTCCCTGCCAGGTGTGTCGCTCCTGAGCGAAGGTGAGCGTCTGCCGCTCTCTCTGCTGCCGCTCCAGACACAGCTCGCCCTGCAGTCGCTCCAGCTGCCGCCGCAGCTCTCCGGCCTCCTGCCGCTGCGCTTTGGCCTCGTCGCTCTGCAGGCTGAGGAAGCTGTCGAGGGGCAGGGCTTCGGGCGTTCGGGGCGAGTGCAGGCCGGCCCAGGGTAAGCTGCTGCTGCCGCTGATGTCCCTCAGACACACGGCGTGATCGCTCCTGCAGCTCAGCTCGCTCAGAGCCCGCTTGAGACCCAGAACCTCGGCCTCGAACACCACCAGCTTGTCACGCAACATCGACACCTGCGGAGAGAACAAACCAGCGCTTACAGTGTGTGTGGAGTCATTTAAAAATGACATACAGTATGTGACCCTGGAGCACAAACCAGTCATTTTGAATAAATAATGATGTATTCCATTGATGTATGGTTTGTTATGATCGGACAATATTTGGCTGAGATACAACTATTTGTAAATCTGGAATCTGAGGGTGCAAAAAAATCTAAATATTGAGAAAATCACCTTTAAAGTTGTTCAAATTAAGTTCTTAGCAATGCATATTACTAATCAAAAATTAAGTTTTGATACATTTACGGTAGGAAATTTACTAAATATCTTCATGGAACATGATCTTTACTTAATTTCCTATTGATTTTTTGAATGAAAGAAAAATTTATAATTTTGGAGAACTATGTTTGTGTATATATATATAAATGAAAAAGAAGTCAAATGCATGGCAGTTTATTTTGACAAATAAGCTTACTAAGAACTGTGTTTTACAAAGTTTGTGCATTAGTCATACACTGTAAAACCAAACAGTGAAATTAATTAAATGAAATGAGTTAATTTCTCTCAAATAATAATGAAAGTTCATTGGACGTAATTGAAATAAGTTCTTTAAGTCATTGTAGTAAGCTGAACTTAAAATTATTGAGTTTTCTAGTTCCCAGCATGCTTTGCATCAGACAACAAGGAAAATAAATGTTGAAATTAAGTGTTATGTTGTGTGTTTTGCACAAGATTAACATAGGGAGACATAAGTTAGTATGTTGTGTTATGTTAGGATTTACATAGGTTTCGGTTGTGGTTATACTCAAATGTTTTGAGTATTCTTAACTTATCAGGTTTTACGGTGTACTTTAATGCAAAAAAGCTGATTTTGATTTGAGTCTTAGCACAAACACAGTCAACTTTAATGCTTAGTGTTAGAGGTTTCAGCAAAGCACTAACCTCATATATCAGCATTAGTAATAATCAGAGTTGGGATAAGTTACCTTTAAAAGTATGCATTACAATAATGAGTTACTCCCCTCAAAAAAGTAAATAATTGCATTACTTAGTTACTTTTTATGGAAAGTAATGCATTACTTTACTTTTGCATTACTTTTTCTCACCTGGGCTGAGCTTACTTGTATGCTTTTAATATATATTTTTTCATTTTTGGCATATGTAAAAGCCCTTTCACATCAAAAGTGAAATAAATAAGCCTCAGGCTGAAGGAAATGTAAATTCAATTATTAACATATGTAATTATTGCAGCTATTCTGAGTTTGCATTCATTTTGAGGAATACTAAATCTGTTTTTGTGCGAGTGAGATGAGTAAATGCATGTTCATATTTAGTCAGTATTTACACATTGCACACAACGCCTCACTGCAGATTTCTCTCAACATGTGAACAGAAGAGCTGTTAGTCAATAAATGGGAAAACAATGTAACTGGCGTTACTTATTTGAAAAAGTAACTCCGATATTTTTCTGTAAATTAAAAAGTAATGCATTACTTTACTAGTTACGTGCAAAAAGTAATCTGATTACGTAAATCAAGTTACTTGTAATGTGTTACCCCAACACTGGTATTATTGTTATTATTAAATACGACTTTAGGCAGGATCATATAAGTGTGTGTGATGAATAAAAGTGTTAAATGTATTTATTTATTTATTAATATGTGACCCTGGAGCACAAAAGCAGTCATAAGTAACACAGGTATATTTGTAGCAATAGACAACAATACATTGTATGGGTCAAAATTATCAATTTCTCTTTGATGCCAAAAATCCTTAGGATATTAAGATCATGTTCCATGAAGATATTTTGTAAATTTCCTACCGTAAATATATCAAAACTTAATTTTTGATTAGTAATATGCATTGCTAAGAACTTCATTTGCACAACTTTAAAGGTGATTTTTATGTTGCACACCTCTGTCAGCGTTCTCTTCAGTTCTCCGTCACATCTCTCCAGCTCGCGGCTCTTGTTGGTGTACGAGTCCTTCAGGCCGATCATGGTCTCCTCGCGCTCCTTCATCTGGGCATTGAGCTCCTTCAGCTGACCCCTGAGGGCCACCATCTCTCCGGCCCGCTGCGTTACCTCGTTCTGACTCTCCCGCAGCTGCTGCTTCAGCAGAGAGATCTCACCCGCTTTCTGACACAGCTGATCAACACAAAGCAAACCAAAGCCATCACTGCTGGGTCTCATATAGACTGCGCTGTTTTAGTTTAGTCTGCTGTATGTTGCTGTAAGTCTCTATCAGTTCCTGAACTCCTTAGATTTAAACTGTTTACTTGAAATAATCCCAGAAATCTCAGTCAGTGTAATGAATAACATACACTACTTGGTTAAAAATTTGGAATAATTAAAATTAGTTTCTTTTCCACTCACCAAGGCTGCATATTTGATCAAAAACACAAAAAATGTGAAATATTATTAGAATTTAAAATGACTGTTTTCTATGTGAATATCTGTTAAACTGTAATTTATTTCTGTGATCAAAGCTGTATTTTCAGCATCATTACTGCAGTCTTCAGTGTCACATGATCTTCAGAAATCATAATAATATGCTGATTTGATGCTCAAGACACATTTCTGATTATTGTCAATGTAAAATCTGTTTTAAACAAAGAAATTAATACTTTTATTAATCAAAGATGAACATTACATTTTACTATATATAACAATAGAAAATGGGTATTGTGTTTTTTATTTAATTTTATTGGGCATAAGATTAGAGTAAACTGCCAAAAAAAAAAATTCCATAAAAACTGGCCTAAATAGTCATTTAGCAGACGTTTTCATATAAAATATGCTCTTTTATCACAGTTTGTTTGTTTTTTGTCAGCTGAACCTCTTTGATCAAAAATATTTTCTTAAAGCCCCACTGAGACTTTAAGTTCATATTTCAATAATTTATCAACACATTTGCATACTTTTTTTTAACTTTTTTTGTGTTTTAAAAAGGAATTAATTTAAATGTAAAATTTTTATGATTTAATGAATTATTAGATTTCTCCCCTCTTGAAGCCCAGTTTAAGCACTGGTGTCTGTGATGCACTCTTAAAAATAAAGGTTATTTATTTGGCATTGATGGTTTTATGAAGAACCTTTAGCATCCACTGAATCTTCACATTGAACTAAAGGTTCTTTAGATTTTTAAAATGTAGGTTCTTTTAACCCATTTTAATCCCAATTTTTTCTCAGACATGAAAATATCAAAATGATGTGTCAATAGTAACCCCTTGAAATAATCAATATTTATTTATTTATTTTTTATGGAAAATTCTGTGGTCACAATTGTGACCGGTGGGATAATATGTATACTGAAATTAAATTATTTCTGCAGTCATCAAAATTCTTATATATCTCAGCCCAGTTATTAACCCATTTTAAACCGTTTCATCACATTCTATGGTTACTATTAGTATTAAACATAAAAAAAAAACCTTTTACAACCCTGAATACGTATATTAAGATCCAAAGAAAATAGTTATTATCCCACCGGTCACTATTGTGACCATCAACATGTTTACTCATTCTATGTCCACACTCAACAAAACTGAATAATTGTGAATTCATATATTAATACTAGACACCTCAAAGATAACGTGTACCAAAAATCTTTGTCATAGCTTTATTTTTAACACACTTTATTAGCCTTTGTTTTGGAGCTTTGATGCAGTCATCATCATCTCACTGCAAATAAATATGTGTTTTTGATTTGTTTTCTAGTATAAATATCTAAACATTCTTGAATCAAGATGAATTTACTGTACAAGTAAAATGATTTAAGATATTATGTCTTGTTTTCTGTAAAAAAACAAGTCAGTTCTCTTAAAACAAGCAGAAATATCTACCAATGGGGCAAGAAAAATAAACAATAGTTTAGTCTTTGAATTAAGATTATTTTTCTTACCCCATTGAGAGATATTTTTTGCTTGTTTTAAGCAAAAACTAACAACATTTTGATACTGTTTTTTTTTTTTTTTTTAGAAAACATGACTTAATATCCTAAATCATTTTACTTGTCAAGTAAATGCATCTTGATTCAAGAATGTTTCGATATTTATACTAGAAAACAAGACAAAAATACTAAGTAAGAAAATCATTTATGCAGTGCTCATGGTGCAAACAGGAATTTAATAAACTGCTCTGGTCATGTGACAATTTACACTAAACGTAAAACTGCACATATTTAATTGAGACCCTTTATTTTTTTGCATAAAATGCACTAAAACACCAGTCAGTAACATTTTTAGAGCTTTATGAATGCAAACCTTCTTTACGGTCGGTGGGATCAAATGGGTTAAGAACTGATCACTGAAAGGTTCTTTGAAGAGCCACAATTGCAGTCTTTTGTAGCCTTTATTTTGCTGCTCTCACCTCCCACTTGGTCTCCTCCAGACGAGGCAGAATATCAGCCTGCTCCTTGCGGTAATCCAGACACTTGCGCTCCAGCTCCTCTCTCTGTGCGAGCAGGGTGCTGATCTCCTCCTGGAGTCGGCCCTTGTCCTGCTGCAGACGGGCGATGTGGGTCTGCAGGGCCTGCTGTGTGCGCTGGGCCCGGTGGGTCACCTGCTGCAGACGGCCGGCGTAGTTCTGCCTCAGCTCCTCCATCTCTCGCTCCCAGATGTGCTGCTTATCCTCAAACACCTGCACGATGGCCGCCTCGCTCTGGTCCAGGTTACGCCGCATGTGGATCACCTGAGGAACAATCACAGTCATATACTCCAGGTACAGTGTTCCTCAGCCTGCCATGGACCTTTTCTTATTTTCAGGTTTTGCATTTTTAAGATCTAAAGTTGTATCTGTTAACACTAGTTTTTGCATTGTGAACTAATATGACATTTTTTATTACCTAACATTAACAAAGGTTGATATTGTAAAAAAAAAAATTAAGACCATATTGTAAAGTGTTACCAAATTTGTAAAAGTCTAGAATCTTCATGAGCTCAAAACAAAAAGATAATATTCAGAAAGACAAAATCAAGATGCATTTCGCTGAGAAACACTACACTGTTGCTTTGATGGGAAATTGAAGTATTGGTATCTATAATTCAAATGGAGCTAAAATATCTAATGA
Organism: Aspiorhynchus laticeps; assembly: GCA_023376895.1. NCBI lineage: Eukaryota > Metazoa > Chordata > Actinopteri > Cypriniformes > Cyprinidae > Aspiorhynchus > Aspiorhynchus laticeps. Next base: position 38,017,927 of record CM041804.1, on the reverse strand, counting down.
TTATGTGAAGGGAAATTATTGCTGTAACTTGTGACCATTTCTTTGAGTATCATGTTTGATGCATCAGGCTTTCAAGGCTCATATAGTCTGATATAGTGAGAATATGGAGGAAAAAACAGACTTAAATTGAGTAAAAATATGAATTTGCTGCATGCTGATATTTATATGATGCAATTCTGATGCTTGTAATGTCAATCAAAGAGATCTTTATAACAGCACAGCAGATACTGACATAAAATGATCTAAATATCAGTC